>JAVTVY010021294.1:0-77914 GCA_036873755.1 Hanleya hanleyi | reverse complement strand
GGCTAATTCACTAGGGCGTTAAAGCGTTAAGCTTGGCGTAGCTACAAGATGACACCTCGCTCGACGCATTTAGACCGCGAATGGTCCATGTCTACCCCAAACACTCTGCTTCACACCCTCAAAATATCCACTTTGGCTACTACTGCTACTGATGACGTCACCAATGACGTCACAGATGACGTGGACATCCATCAAATCCGGGTTTACACCCCGAGAGCTACAAGATGACATCCCACACGACACATTCGGACCAAGGATGGTCCATCTCTACCCCAAACACTTTCCGTCACATCCCCAAACTGCCTACTTTGACTACTACTTCTACTGATGACGTCACAGATGACGTGGGCATCCCTCAAGTCGTGGTCTACACCCCGAGGGACTCGGTGGTGTCTCTTGGCTATGCATTAGATGCATATGTCTGAGCATATTGTCGCGACGAGAGAGTGTCTTCTGACAGAACGGTCATGTACTCGGCATGGTACCCGGTCAGAGAGTGGATACAGACTGAGGCTAATGGTGTTCAAACGAACTTATATGACCACCCACTCACTCACTCACTCACTCACTCTTCATGGATTAGGTGTAAAGTCCGTGTTCCGCTTTTTATATTTTCGTGACAAATCCTAATTTTACATGCGTCCACCCATGACTTGATCGCCCTGGAGGAGCGCTTCACACTGATACCTCACTCGACCCAATCAGACCATAAGGGGCCGACCTCGGTCCAAAAACGTCTATTTCCATATTCTTTGTCTACTGCGCCTGCGCAGAATGACGTCAATTCCACGTCTCACCCATCCCGTCGGATGCTCCCTCGTGTATGCTACACATTGATGCCTCCCTCGACCCGATCGGATCACTAGGGGCCCCTCTCGGCCCCAAAACGTCTATTTCCACAAACTTTGTCTACTGCGCATGCGCAGAATGACATCAGTTCCACGTCGCACCCATCCCGTCGGATGCTCCATCATGAGTGCTTCAGTATGACACATCACTCGACCCAATCGAACCACTAGGGCCCCGCCCCCTCGGCCCCAAAACGTCCACCCAGCGCTATTTACCCACTACGCATGCGCGAAGTGACTTTTTTCAAAAAATTTCAACCAATCGCTTCGGGACCCCGCCCATCGTGTTCTACGTGGTGAGACGTGAAAAACAAGATCCCACAACCCATGCCGCAATGAGCATGTGTGGGTTTCCCATTAGGTTCAACATTGTCCAGTGCGCCAGTATGGGCCTATCCAGACCTCCGTGAACTTTCCAAAAAATTTCATTGCTTAGCTTCTGGACCCCTCCCATCGTGTTCTACAGCTCGAGACGAAGAAAACAAGATTCCACAACCAATAGCAAAATCCACAAGAAAAAAAATGACCACCGGTTATACCCCATACAGGCATTCCCCGTATAGATGCAAATGTGCGAATCAGGGACATTGGCCAAGTCAGAGTTGTCTTGCTTGCCTCCAGAGGGTAGCACGATCGATGTCGTGATGTCAAACGGGAATCCCCACAGCCAGCGCCGCAGTTTTGTATGTTTAGTTTTTGCGGAGATATACTGCACAATAACGCTCGATCCTGGGGTCGCACTGATCCTAGAGTCCTCATCGTACACCACGTACAGATTATGTTTGTTACTATCATCTTAGCTTGCTAAGGGCATTTCACGTTTCACTTAACACTGCCCTTAGATGCTCGCTGTGATTCGGCATGTATTTCACACGGCGCCATCTATCTAGAGAGAGATAATCCAGTTCGAACGTTGTTCCCAAAGCATGAGGTCAAATGTCGGCCCCATTTAAACGAGCCAATGAAATTATCTGTATTCAAATATTTCTCAGACATGTAGACGTGTCAGTTTCACGAGGCGCAAGACTGGGGGAGTCTACGCGAGACCAAAACGAAGTTGTGCGAATTAGCTATTTTATTTCTCACTCTAGTGGAGCATGCTTCTTTGTTTATCTTAAGAAAAATCATATTACAAACGACCTAACATATTTGAAAACAAAATAAAATCGGCGGCAGACCACAGGAAAATGATATGCTTTTTATTTTGTGATGGGGGCACTTCGAGGCCCACCATGGGATCATTTCAATCGATCGCTTTCTGGAGGTGTGTCTTCGTTGTATGAATGTGATTGCACCGATGTCGGATGTAACGGGACCAGTCGGATGTGACCATTTGGGAAACGCCCTATTACACTCAGATAGCACCCGTTACCGCAGGGCTACGAGCAGAAGTTCGGATGATGATTACTATAAGTCTTACTTCCCATGGTTTCAGGTATTTTGTTCGTGCCAATACGGTTTTGGGGAAACCTGTACGGAGAAACTGAGGGTTCCCCACTTGCCATTTATGCTGGGCATAGTGCTGGCGATATTGTCGGGCACCTTATTTGATGACGTGCATTCCGTTGATGCTTTAGAAGGGCAGGATTATTGAACATTATAGCATCTGGGGGCGTATTGACCTTTGTGCACTTAAACTTGAGGTCACGGGGAGGGCACGTGGAGGGTCCCACTAGCCAAGGGAAAGGGGATCTGGACCCTTATTGACCTACTTATTTGTTTCCCCAGGATGTGACTCAGATGTCACGTGATAGTCACGTGACCAATTACCCCCTTAAATTTTACCCGGGGAACAAATAAGTAGGTCAATAAGGGTCCAGATGCCTTTTATATACTACTTATGAGAGCATTGTTGAAATTCCTCCCTTGTATGGAGAAGATAATTAGGTGATCTGGTACAGACTGAGATACATCATTCTCTAGATGACGACTTTACAACGAATATCATATGGATTAAGAACACTGATCAGTGATACGGATTTGATATATTTGGAACTTCATGATTTCTTGCCGGCATCATTGAAAACTGTAGACCGTTTCTCTTTTGCAGGAAACTAGCCTATGCATATGTATACTGTGATTGTCTTTTTGAATTTGGTGCTGATGCTGCTATATGGAATATGGAAAAGGTCTATGGATTATGGACGCGAATATTCTTTAATGGACGACAGCTGAATTATGAATGACGGACCAGACGCTTGTAAAACAAGGCCCAAGAGTCCAGAATTCCTCCATCAGCATCATGGAAACTGATGACCATAGCCAATGTCGTGGAAACGCATATGAGTACACATACAATCTTATAAGTCAAGGGTTTGTAAAGGAACTCTCAAGGGGACGTATGCCGTTCCATGTAACGATTAGTTGAATTATGTCAAGACGTTCAATTGCCTGACCGGGCTGCGTTTATAGCTTAGTAGTGAGAACGTCACCTCCAGAACACCGAGTTAAACTGATGTTTGTATGAACAAGTGGCATTTGAAATTGGCCAATATGGGCCCCTGCATATTGGGTTTTATACAGGCTAACAATACGCACTGTCTGTATTTCAGTATCAGGACAAAATTTACGAACCAATCAAATGTCCCGGCATGCTCCTGGAAGTACAAATCATTTGAGGTGGCAATATTACAGGAAATGCTAAAACAATCGGAAAAATAACATCACCACAGGATATGAATAAATACGCAATTGATAATTTCATTGTTTTCCAAAAGTGTAAAATAATATAATAAACATGATAAATGGAGCTTGCCACTTCAACAAAGTGTGAGTGAATAATTGAAAATGGTGTTATCTCCCAGACTGACAGAATCGACCTCCCAACTGCTCATTTCAACCCCTGGATGAAATGAATGGATGAATAAATACACACCAGATGGTATTTTTCCGTTTAACCAAAGCAATACGATGTTAGCAGACACCATTCCAAATTCTGAGCTCTATTCCATACTCATGGGCTCATACTAAATCTGAGAATGACATATCATTTGAACAATGATGGAATGAATGGCAATGGTTATTTTTACACTGACCGGGTGGAATGAATGTCACTGGTTATTTCAACACTGGCCTAATGAAATAAATGACAGTGGTTATTTCAACACTAGCCTATTAACGGAATGAATGGGACTGGTTATTTCAACAATGGCAGTGGTTATTTCAATACTGGCCTAATGAAATGAATGACAGTGGTTATTTCAACACTGGCCTAATGGAATGAATGGCAGTGGTTATTTCAACACTGGCCTATTGGAATGAACGGCAGTGGTTATTTCAACACTGGCCTAATGAAATAAATGGCAATGGTTATTTCAGCACTGGCCTATAATCAATGAAGGGCAATGGTTATTTCAACACATGTATACATGTATTAATGGATGTGACGGTCTATTTAACTGCTTGCCTAATGGAATGAATGACACTGGTTATTTCGACAATGATATGAATAAATCAATGCCACCTTATTATATACAATATTGGGGGGTCTGATTCATTGAATAACACTGCTTATTTATACGGCGTATCACGTTGGGTACACCGGTCCTCGTCAGATCACCGAAGTTATTAAGTAACGTTGAGTCCGGTCAATGCTTGGATCGTGTGCTGTTCTGGCTGGACTGATCAGTGTCCAGGATAATAAGAACTGTAGGCACTCTCGTGTTCTGGCACATATGTAGGCATCGTCGTGATATGACTGAAACATAGTTGATTCATTGCAGAAACTGGTGGTATATACATGTATTCAGAGGCTGTAATTAGTACGTCAACTACAGGCATCAAATCCCACATTCAACAGATTGCCGTGGTCCAAAATGTGTTGTCCCATAAATCGATAATAAGGTGATGTAGAGATACAATTCATACGCCAATTTATACGTCATGCCCAGGAGAATGACATAGAACTATGTTGGACTGGGTCCTGGAGGGTGGGTCTAGTCACAAACACCCAAATTGTGTTTTCCTATGTTATAATTATACGATAGACGATATAAATTTAGTGTCAAACTTGGAGCACTTGTATGCTGACTGAGGCCTATGCATAAAAACGAGCACCAAATCCTGCATTCAATATATAGCCGGCGTCCACATTGTGTTTTCCAGTACTTGGTTGACCTTGAATTGAATTAACGTAAACGGGGTGAGACTCACAAATCCCCTCGGCTTCCCCCAAGCAATTGAGACATATGCTGAGAATGTGCAACATATTATGGTTACATTTACCGACCATCCAAAATTTGTCCTTTTTAGAGCATATCATTCATTTAGAAGATATAACGGCTACATTCAAGCATACATCACGAAATCATAGATTATTACACCAAAAAGGGGCATAACTTTGAATAGTAAGAGCCGAGGCGAATAATATTTTGTAGGCTTCAGGATTACAAGTAGATGAATAAGCTTCCAAAATTTGCCAGCTGTATCGCACACAGTTCTTCAGATATAACTGGTTACATTCAAGTATATCCAAGACTATTACACACAAATTAACGGGCATAACATCATAAATTAAGGGCCGAGACAATGAATTTTTTGCATGCTTCCAGAATACAACTAGATAAATACGTTTCCAAAATATAGTAGTTGTACCGAACATCGATCTGCAGATATAACTTCAACTATATATACCGGTATATATATATCACGAAATCAGAGATTATTACATCCGAAAACGGACATAACTCCATGAAATTTGGGCCGAGACAACTTTTTTTTGTAGGCCTCTAGAATACAACTAGATAAATAGTTTCCTCATAATTTGGTAGCTGTACCAAACAGACTTAATTGGATATAACTGGTTACTGGTTTCTGGAATACAACAGAATAAATAAGTTTCCAAAATGTAGTAGCTGTATCAAACACAGCTCATAGTTGGATACATTCAAGCATATATCACAAAATCAAAAATTAATACATCTGTAAAGGGGCATAGGGGCCGAGCGGAGCCATTTGCGATAAGCATCTGACTTGTAACTGGATGAATAAGTTTCCAAAGTTTGGTCACTGTATCTCAAGTGGTTTTGCCTTAAATGTGGTAGCGGACGGACGGACACACGGACAGTCGAACAAATGATAGCTTGTGTGTCTTTGTTCGTTGACTTGTGTGGCCAGACACAAAGCTTTCTTTCTTCCTTACACATGCACTGAAAACGTGGTTCGCCACAGTAGAATAGCCTTTTCAATATGCAATTTCTCCTATAAGAAACGATTCTTCCTCTATAAGGAACGATGTTTTTTTCTTCTTGAAAAACTGTCTTCTTAATGTAGTTTTTCGTTAAAAATCGCATACCGGTATTGAAAAGGGTTAATTATGCAACATTGTAACGATTTCTCAACAATGCCTTATGCCTCACGTAGTATAGAACAAGGCTATACCAGAGCTAGGAAAATGAGAACTAAATTATAACTATAATGATTTAAAATTCTTTTCACTTTCTACTTTTGGTCATGATGCAATTTCTGATGTTAAAATAAAAAAATGGAGAAATGATAACAATAAAAGCTATTATAATTTAAAATCCTTCTCACTTTCTAGTTTTTGTCATGATGCAATGTTAAAATGAAAAGTCTTACCGCGTACAGTGTTTGGGGAAGTTCTGAATCACGGGGAGTTGCGGATCACTTTCCTAATTAATGCCTGATATTTCTTGAAGTAAAGCATCCGATTAAAATGTTTTAGGTTTATTGGAACCGACCGACCTGCATTGTTTCTTTTCCGGTCAATTCGGCAACGTAATACTTCCGGTACTGTGCAATGACAAATTGACACCGAGTCGAAAAACACGTGCGATTTTTCCAGTAGTGAATCTGCGCGAAATAAGGTGGGTTTAGGCGGTATATTCAGTATTTATTTAAGTGACATAATCTTGCTAAATGGCCTAACAAAATATCTAGTGATTTGCGATAAATGTTAACTGACCAGCATTGTAATATAATGGCGCTATAGAGATGTCAATTCCGAATCAACGAAATAAGCGCCGTTCATAAAATCAGTGAATAAGGGACCGTCTCACAACTAATACAACAGGTGTAAACCGACTTTAAGGAAGGCATGGCATTGTCCAAAAAAAAATCAATGACAATATCCTTGTAACCGGAATTATGTACGCGAATCATTCCAAACCTTGGTGAACAAATCATTTTCTCGATATTACATCATCATATTCAATAATTTCAGACATATCTCCTACTCCTATATAAAAAGTTTTATATAAATAAGATTGTTTATCACTGAGCAAGGTTCTACGAGTTCAATATCTGGATGTCCCTTTATTAACACTATCTGGTCTGGAAGATTTGGGGTGTATGGATGTCCCTTTATTAACACTATCTGGTCTGGAAGATTTGGGGTGTATCGCAGGCGAGGGCATACTGAACTATAGATTGTAATTTCTGCTAATTGGCCGCTAGATGGCGCAGCGGTATATTACTGCACGCTTGGCTGAACACAGGTGCCAGTCGTCTTTTGACTGCCGCTTAAACGGTGTACGACCGACAGTGTATTGAGCCCGACTCAAGATTACACAGCATGGGGTCAATTGGGGTCTCCAGCTTACTCGTTAATTGTACAATCAACTCCCAATGTATCATCTTTAAATATATTTAACTCTGGTAGAATATCTGATCTTATAGACAAGCCTGTTACACACACACAAAAGGCATACGTTGGAGCAGATATTGGACACTGAATTGAAGCAATAAAACTTAGATGAAAGAATATAACAAAATATGCACTTCAAAACCGATGAATATTAATAATAAAATTGATTGAAGAGAAATGTAACACTTTGTTGTATTATACATGTATTTTTACAGATTATGGCATTTCGACCTACCAGTTATAGTACAACGCTTGTGAAAATATGCAAGAAAAGTTTGTATAGATACCGTGTGAATTTCACTGAATAACACTTCCCTGTTCCAGTTTCCGTATTACGCCAACAAACATAAATCACAGCATTCTAATCAAGGAAGAGGAGTTCACACATTGTATTTGACAACAGATATACTCATATAAAGTCAATTACAGTCTACGTTTTCAGGGTGGGATAAAGGTGTAAAGAAGCTGTGCGATATTGTTTTTGGTGTTGATCACATAATCATATTATGAAAATCAACCTTCCTGTCCATAACGTTTTCGAAGCCGCAATAATGACAAGAACCCACGCTACATAATAATAGAAGGTTCAAGAGTTAAAAAACCAAGCTTTCGATTCTATTGTTCGACTTCCTCCTTTGCAAACAAAGTTTCTGAGTAAAACAAACCTCTCTGACTTTCTGAGTAAAACAAAACTCTAATGGTTATATATTCTAAAGGCAAACGTTAAGACGAAAATGTGACCATACTTTAGGAGTCGATTATCTGGAGGATCAAAGAGACAGACCATAAAACCTGAGGCTGAAACTGTACATTGCCTTATATACTTAGCGCTGGAAAAGATATTCAAAAAACAAAGAAATGTACCGCGAAATTCAAATAAAACATTGAGTTGATGGGCCGCGAAATCCGAATGGGAAGCGGCCCTTAAACTTAAACTACAATTTCAATCAAAGTACATTGCCAGAGTGACTTACAACCCTAGAAGAACCTGCACCACATATAACACTGATATATAAATATCGAACGACATGGAATGTCCCAGAATGAGAACATTGAAGAACATTCGGCTATTGAAGAAAACAGCGAACTATCTGTTCATGAAATTAAACAGAAACTTGTGGCACTTGGTGTTTCAACAAAATTAAGAAAGAAAGAAAAACTTCTGTCATTGCTGAATAGATTGAACTCATGATATGTCACAATTAATTTACTGCCATATATTGTACATACATTGTACATACATGCACTATATGTAAATAAAACAATACCCATTATATAATCGTTTGTTACAATCTTCTATTTTGCATTGACGTGGTTTAATTATATAATGATTGGTCAGAAACGACTTCGCCTCATGCAATACACAATCGTGATCCATGCTTAATCCGCCCAGCAGGTATCGTCACCTGTCACCAGGTCTCCGCGTTAATTATCACCGACCGGCCCCCACTTAATCAGTCTAGCTGAACCCCTCATAGTGTCTTTCTCTAAAAATTAGCAAATTTTAAATTGAAATGGAAGCAAGAAGATATTCAATAATTAGACCAAATAAAGAACCATTAGATAGAACAGAATATGGTTTGTATAACGCCATGCTGGCAAATATCGTTGGCTGAACGGTGTTTTACCTATAAGCTTTTAAAAGTGAGCTACTTTCGGCTTTTTCGTGAAAACCTATGCTAAGGTATAGGTTGAAAATGCAAATTGAACCCTCATTTTTAAATCAAATTGGAAGCAAGTAAAACATTTTCCATGGGAAAATAAAATAGCACATCGTATGGATATACTATTCGAAATTAACTTAATATGCTGGCAAATGTTGTCACCCGAACAGAAATGCTTGATTTTCAGCTTCGAAAAGCATGGTCCTATCTAATCTAGGTTAAATTTCGCAGGCCTTGTTGAGCAGTGGAGTCTGTCTGCGCCTGACAGAGTTGTCTTCCCTTACCAATGAAAGTTGGGGCGAGGGGTGGGGCGGGGGGTGGGAGGCAGTAAACCCATATATTTTTGCTATCCATAAGGCTAGAGCCCTGCAACATAACACACAGTATCTTTTGTTCAAGCTCTACCCGGAAGCATAACAAAGTTTAAGATGAACGCTATGATGCCGTCTAGTAACGTCATCTCGGCAGCCATTTGTCGACTATTTTTTGGGCCGATTTTCCGATTTTTCTTTCATAAACTACCAAATAAAGTAGAGAATAACTACTTTTGCCCAAATAAAATACTTTCTAGTCCTTTTAGGCAAGAAAAATTCGAAGAAATGGACAGAACTGGCTGAAAAAACGAATTTCTGAGATACCACACGGCCGCCTTTTGAATTTACCTATGATCCTCTGCTCGGCCCAGGCCTAAAATGACCCCAATAGATAAGCTTTAAAGTCACGAAGTTCCCGCTTCCCCTGTTTTGTCGTTTTGGAGCAGTACAGGAAAGTTAACTAGCCCACCCTCCATGATTGTCAGACATCGTATCCTAAACGGTTCTAAAAAAAGAATTAAATTGAGATTACAATGTAATTTTGTAGGCTCGCTCCAAGATAAATATACTTCAGAACATTTTCCACGCTAGATCTGCGTGTCATTTGTGCCTGGACTGCAACAGTTAAAAAATCGCTCACAGGGCGGGGAGAATTAAGGCAACATTGAAATCTTCTACAGGGTTTCACCGGCCTATGGATGACTAGCAGATTTCCCTAGAATATAAGACCAGCAGTCGCTTTCACCTCGTAAAAGAACGAGCGCTAGCAGTCTGGATGTGAAAAGTGATTCGGAACTCCCCCAAACACTGTATAGATGACCAAATGGTTACAGGTTGCACTATGAAAGTTACACACTGTTTCCATAAATTATTGTGCTTGTAGCTTGTAGTTCAAGGGCTAATGTCCATGTGGGATTTTGTCCTGAGGGGTTTTGTCACGGATCCAGAATTCACAAAATCCATCTTTGAAGTTGATTACATCTTTAAACATTAATTGTCAGGCTCATCGACAAAGTGTAGTTTAGAGTAGGCTCCCATGTCACTGGGATCTTTTGTGTGGGAGGAAGGAAATCGTATTCAAGAAGAAACCACCTGTCACGAGGAAACGTTTGTTTCAGAACTTCGCCGTCGGTTTGTCAGAGGAGGCAGCCCAATAATTTGTTCAAATATGATGTAATAGAAGGGTTATCCACTGGTAAAACTACATTCCATGTGTTTCCTAACTTATTGCTATACAATAACAACCATGAAGGCGAAAGGAATGAGACTCGTGTCGAAAACCGGACACACAATAACACGCACCACAGACTGAGTAGATCTCTCCCCACTGAGCAGGTGGGGGAAATGTAGAAATTGACCTGATTCCGGCGAAAAGGGATGATTCCGCCCAATTTGGGTGAATGACGTCATGAATCCTCACCCCAATTAGGCTGAATTAATCGTAACCCAAAGTGATCATTTTTTTAAAGTGATAAATATCTCAAATGCTGAAGTGACCACTTTTGGCGCTAAAATAGGGGACATGCTTTCTACGATACCATAAAATTTATGACGAACATTTGCTTATGAATTGTGCAGGAAAGTGGAATATGATGTTGTCTTGCAAAAAAATGATAAATCCGATTGATACAACTTTCCCGTTTATAAGTTTCGATAGAAAAACAAATTTCGCTCACGTTCATACCTCTTGCTGTTGTTGTTACCGCCATGTTCTGGTCGAAGTCCAGGCCACGAGGCTCAACTAATTGATCAATTTTCTTTTTAAATATCATGTTATAATTTCCGTAAGCAGCATAAGGGGAGGTAATCCTGTGGAGAGCTCACTTGGCAATGGAATTGAATTGAATTGAATTTTATTCTCTCAATCTTGGCCTTTCGCGTATCAACTCATATTTTATGAACTATCAATTAAATTCGCCTGGCAGTTCCAAAACGAGGCAAACAAAGATGGCGGCAAACACGCTGCACACGCTGTGGTCATTTTCAGAACAGTTTGACTTTGAAAAAATACTATAAAATGGTAAGTAATCTGCATGTCTTGTGTTTATTTTTTTATTGACAACATACTCCACCTTCCCACAAACTTCGCTGACAGGATAGAAATAGGAGTTTTACAGTTTTCTAGAGAGGAGGTTCTGGACAAATGCGCTGAACATTATCATCTTTCAAAGTCATGGTCTTTGGATAAACGAGAGGAAATACTTTGGGTTATGATTAATTCAGCTTAATTGGGTTGAGGATTCATGACGTCATTCACCCAAACTGGGCGGAATCATCCCTTTTCAGGTGATTCAGGTCAATTTCGGGGAGAGGTGTTAATATAGGCTTTGCCTGTTCACCGATCCCATTCCATTACATTGTTGGAATAAAATATTGTTTAAACCAATTTCAACCTTTCCCCGACCTGCTGAGGAGAGATCTAGCTTCAAATCATTTAGAAGGCTGACAATCGACCAGAAAATGTAACGCACAATGTTCCTCGGCTGACAAATCAGTCAACCAAATGTCAAATCACATAACTTAAATACTTGTAAAGCAGTGCGAAATGCTTACAACCACGAACACCTTTTTATACGCCCGCCAAAAGGCGGACGTATTATGTGATGGCGGTTTCCGTCCGTGTGTCCGTCTGTCCGTCTGTCCGTCCGTCGTGTCCGGTCTATATCTGGAACAGTTTTCTGTTTACAGTTCCAATTTTTGGTGAGTGGATACCCCACAGGAAGACGATGTGTCGCGTACCA
This sequence comes from Hanleya hanleyi, assembly GCA_036873755.1. Classification (NCBI taxonomy): domain Eukaryota; kingdom Metazoa; phylum Mollusca; class Polyplacophora; order Lepidopleurida; family Hanleyidae; genus Hanleya; species Hanleya hanleyi. The sequence continues at coordinate 65,743 of JAVTVY010021294.1, read as the reverse complement.
AACTCAAGGTCGAGGTCAGAGGTCAAAGGTCACTGGCCTAAAGAACAGGAAATCACTGAAGTGTTCGTGTCCGGTCTATATCTGTGAACGTTTTCTATCCAAAGTCGCAATTTTTCGTGAGTGCATGCGCTAGGTGGAGACGATGTGTCGCGTACCAAAATTAAGGTCGAGGTCAGAGGTCAAAGGTCACTTTTGCCTAAAATCAGGAAATCATTGATCATTGACAGTTTTCTTCCTACAGTTCTAATTTTTGGTGAGTGGATGCCCTTGGGGGGAGCGATGCGTTACATACCAAATGTAGGTCGAGGTCAGAGGTCAAAGGTCAGTGTGACCGAAAAATCAGGAAATCATCAAAAATTTCGATTTTTTTTGTGAGTGGATTCAATAGAGGGAAATGAAGTGTCACATACCAAGAAATAGGTCAAGGTCAAAGGTCACAAGGTCAAGGTCAGGAAATTATTAAAAATAATTTTTTTTGGTGTTAGTAGATACATTAGGGGGACACGATGTGTCACATATCAAAATGTAGGTCAAGGTCAAAGGTCAAGGTCACTGTGACCCCGAAATTGTAAAAATTGTTAAAAATCATGATTTTTTGAGTCCATTGGGAAATTACGGGGAGTGGTTTTGTCATAAACCAAAATTTAGATCCAGGCCAATGGTCAAGGTCACTGTGACCCCAGAATCAAGGTCAAAGGTCAGTGCCACCTAAAAAACAGCAAATCATTAAAAATTACAAATTTTTTGTGATTGGATTCAATAGGCGGAAATGAAGTGTCGCATACCAAAAATTAGGTTAAGGTCAAAGGTCAGTGACCCCAAAATCAGGAAATTATTAAAAATGACATCTTTTTGTGTCAGTAGATAAATTAGGGGGACACGATGTGTCACATACCAAAATGTAGGTCAAGGTCACTGTGACACCAAAATCATGAAATTGTTAAAAATCATGATTTTTCGTGGAGACTGTTTGTCATGTATCAAAATTTAGGTCAAGGTCAATAGTCAAGGTCACTGTGACTCCATAATAAAAAAAATCATTGAAAATTACTTTTTTTGTGTCAGTAGATACATTAGGGGAACATGTTGTGTCACGTACCAAAATGTAGGTCAAGGCTGAATGTCAAGGTCACTGAGAGCCCCAAAATCATGAAATTCATAAAAATCATGATTTTTTTTGGTGTCCATTGATACATTGAGAGAAGACGATGTGTCTTGTACCAGAAGTTAGGTCAAGGTCAAAGGTGAAGATCACTGTGACCCCAACATCAGGAAATCATTAAAAATAACTTTTTTTTTGCCAGTAGATACATTAGAGGGACATGTGTTACATACCAAAATGTGGGTCAATGGTCAAGGTCATGGTGACCCCAAAATCAACAAATCATTAAAAGTCACATTTTCGTATGCCTGTTGAAGACGAGGTCATGTAATGCGATGTTGCCTTCTGTCCATTCATCCATTAACATTTGTTGTCCATGCGATATCTCCAGTTTCAAGGTATGGATTGCTACCAAACTTTGAGTACCGGTATGTCTTACTCACATGGCAAAGGGGAACCATAAATTTTTAGATCAATTTGTCACAGGTCAAGGTCACAGTCTCCCAAAACTGAATCAAGTTTATCTGACTCTATGTGTTAGGTTGGAATATTCTCTCCCCTACATGTACATGTATATGGTATTGTCCTGTGGAGTTGTCTCCCATGTTTGAAACAGCTACATTCAGTTAAACTGTTGTGAAATAAAAACCATACATTTACTAATTTAACAGGGAGGGGGTCCTTTATGAACTTCATACCTGTTTATAAACTCAAGAACAAAGGTTTACTTCATCACTTTTTCCATTTGCAGGAAAAGTACTATTTTCATGTGTTTGACTATTGTCGATTTCAGTGTGGGATATGTGAGCTCTCAGCTCTTGCTTCAAGGTTAACTAGTTTACCAAGAGTTGAACTTATGTTAGTTTATCATTCACTATAAGATGTGATATATGTTACATTCTCAGACGCACAAGGCTATCAAGGCTATTAAAACAAGGCTATTAAACAACCTTGAAATTTGGACCAATGTAATTCCAGATAAACGGGCGTATATTGAAGCCCTTGGGCTCTTGTTCTCTTTCTCAAGCACCTGTTCTCTTTTCTCCTCGAGCCCTTTTCGAAGTTGGTTGGACCTGCATGCACACATATAACCAGTTGCAGGGATAGAGCAAAATGGGATAAAATCTCCACTATCGGAAACAGAATTCCATCTTCGATATATTTGGGACACATATTTGATAATTTTAAAAGAATTTTGGCACATGCATGAATTTGAGAGAGAAGTGACGAAAATTGCACCCCTGTTCAAACAAAACAGATAACCACTTGTTCAGACTCGGTATAATAGCATGATCATGATATTCATCCTTTTCTACGGATTATTATAACCACTCTGTGTAAGTGAATATTGTTCCATAATGAGATACAATAGGGTGATCTGGATATTAATCCTTCAGCATGAGCAAATCAATCTATAATGATCACGATCGCACTATCTTACTTTCACTATTAAACCAGTATCAAATCACTTGATGTGCTAGTCTGCCTCAGGCCTTATGATGTGAGGCACGCGATCGCGCACGCGCACCATAACGCGCCTGAAGATGCAGTGAGGTGCGTTTTGAACGCGTGCCTTCAACTTTATGCAGACCCCCTTCAAAATTTTGCTACGTCATATTTTGACGCGAATCCATTGGCGTGAAGATTTATCTGACGGGGCATTCGGGCGAATCGAAACGGATTCGCGTAGAATTGAACGTAAAATTAATAGTCATCGCTTGAAAACTTACGATTGAGCCCCGTTCGCCGATCGTCAACACACTTGCTGTCGAAAACTGGTCTCTATATCATCCATCTATTGCCATGTGCCAGTCCTGGTCTATATGTTCGTTGATCAGTCGAGCGTTTTCATTGGCTCACTCACGGCAGCCCGCCAATCGCTGTCGTTAAAACAAGTGTCACGGGCCAACTTCCCTTTGGCAATTGAAAACAAAATGATGAAATGGTTACCGACACAGGGCCTAAAAACGCGGAAACAAATTAGAAAAACGGCCCTGTGTCAGTGGGAAAGTAGCCTGAGGGATAACTTTGCATTCCATTTTAACGATGCGGGCGATAAGGTGGTACGGGCCTTTTGCAAAGTGTGTCAGAAACACTGCGATCAACCAAACACTGTGTATAGAGGCAAAATAGTAGCCGACGTCAGTTACGGCAAAAACGAAACTAGTTACCTGCTGAAGCCAAACTTGGTTAGACACGTAAACAGTGATGGACATCGCGAGTGTTTAGAAATTGAAACTGATTCAGACATTCCAGATTTCTTTTACTGAAGGCAAGTGAATGGATTGAATGATTGAAGTGATGATGATGACGATGTAAAAATTGCCATGTGCCAGTCCTAGTCAGTTTGTTTTACAATTTGTTTTCCAGAGTTTTATTTCTATTTTGCCAATCTTGTTTTCAGTCTTTGGCTCAGGCTCATTAACTGATTGTGTTAATTTTAAATACAAAAAACAACAAACTCAAAACAGTGTTTCTTGATTTTATTATCACCTCAATATCTTTCATAGCTAATGTGGAGTAAACTAGTAAATATTAGTTCCCCCTGGATTCTCCTGAAACATTGCTGCGATAATCCATGAATGGATGGATCCTCCTGGATTCTCGGCCAGCACACATTTATTTCAATTCACATCTTAACGTTTCAAACACCATATCACACGCCTTAAAAATATTTTGGTGTGCATTTTAGGTGTGCTAACCACACACCTCGCACGATTTTAGGTGTGCTTTAATCACTCGCCAGGGCCTGTACAAATCACAAGGCCTGCTGCCTGATAATTCTGGATTTAATTTCAGTTGCCAGGTTGACACAGCTCTGCAGCCATCACGTTATGCCCCGACTAGAATGGAGATTAACACGTTTTCCCTGCAGACTGAAGTCAAAGGTCATTGAAAAATGGCGTATCTTGAAGCTGATGTATAATACTTTCTGTTACAACTCCTTCACAACATGGAGCTCTATGCTGGAGCTAATACTGGAACCAATGTTTTGGTTTATCGATCGCTTTGCAAGATACATGGGACCCGTAAGTAAATACAGATTATCTGATACATGTTGTATTTGGTAGTTTTATGCCTCTATGAACAAATTGATAGCAATAATTGTTAACTGTACCTGTCACATGTAAGGTTTGTATAATTTTGTATAGCCTTGTAACTACTTATGAAGTTTTGTTCACAATTTGGTGAAACTATGCAGATGTAAAGTGGGTGGTTATATGGGCACAGGTTGCTGTTGCTTCAATGCATTTTGCTGAGAAGCAACAGAAACTTAAAAATGTGATGTCTAGCACTGTAATATTACTTGTCTTTATTGCATCATGTATTAATAAAGCATTCTGTCTGTGTCTTGTGTGCTGTTCTCATTGTTTTATAGGGTGGATGGAGGGTGTCTGGTTCTGTGTTGCTTCAAAGATTTTTTCTTTGAAGCATCAGCAACTGGGTGAAGGTGCTCAGTTGGTTCATCACGATATGACTGAAATAATGTCAAAAGCGATGTTAAATCTTATTCACTCACTCACTCATCCCTAGCACACATGAGGATCGGATTAGAAGCTCCGTTAAAATGCATGTCCAATTTTGGACTCATTAATGTTCAATGCTGGACTCGCTGTCATTGTTCAATGCTGGACTCGCTATTGTTCAATGTTGGACTCACTATCGGTCAACTTGGACTCAATATTGTTCAATGCTAGACTATTGTTCAATGCTGGACTATTGTTCAATGCTGGACTCACTATCGGTTAATGCTGGACTCACTATTGTTCAATGCTGGACTCACTATTGTTCAATGTTGGACTCACTATCATTGTTCAATGCTGGACTCGCTATTGTTCAATGTTGGACTCACTATCGGTCAACTTGGACTCAATATTGTTCAATGCTAGACTATTGTTCAATGCTGGACTATTGTTCAATGCTGGACTCGCTATGGTTTTAAATTTTGGAATCGTTATTGCTCAATGCTGGACTCTCTATTGTTCAATGCTGGACTCTCCATTAGTCAATGATGGACTATCATTATTTATTGCTGAATTCACTATTGTTCAGTGCTGGACTCACTGTTGTTCAGTACTGGTCTCACTATTGGTCAGTGCTGGACTCACCATTGTCCAATGCTGGACTCATGCTGAACTCAGTATTGGTCAATGCTGGACTTAATATTGTTCAATACTGGATTCACTATTGGTCAATGCTGGACTCACTTTTGTTAAATGTTGGACTCACTATTGGCCAATGCTGAAATCACTATTGCTCAATGCTGGACCCACTATTGGTCAATGCTGGACTCTCCATTAGTCAATGCTGGACTCGCTATCATTGTTTATTGCTGAACTCACTATTGTTCAACACTGAACTCACAATTGGTCAATGCTGAACTCACAATTGGTCAATGCTGGACTCGATACTGGTCAATGCTAGACTAACTATTGTTCAATGCTAGACTCACTATTCGACTCACTATTGGTTAATGGTCAATGCTGGACTCGTTATTGGTCAATACTGGACTCCACTATCATTGTTCATTGCTGGACTCATTATTGTCTAATGCTGGACTTACTATTGTTCAATACTAGGCTCATTATTGGCCAATGCTGGACTTAATTTTGTTCAATGCTGGACTTACTATTGGTCAATGCATTGCTGGATTCACTTTCGTTCATTGTTGAAATTTTCCATTACCTGATCCCATAGTCATATAGTGACAAATTTGGTCTTGTTATGTCACTGAATATAATTGTCTGTATTTTAGACAATGGTAATCTATGTGAATAGCAGATTTTGTCCTACTATCTTAGACACCTCTTACTTTCTCATAAGAATCTGGTGAAAGCCTGCCCAATTTATTACGAGAGATCCTGAAGGATCTTGGCGCCCACCATTGTCCGATAATTGTAAGCTAATGACTAGAGGATCTTTTTGTCCATTGTTACTAAGAATAAAAGATTGATTTGTAATTTTGTTTGCAGAATTTCAAATCTGAGCGAAAAAGATCGAAAAAGGGACACTGTAAAACAAGTTTCAGGAGTTTCAAGATTTCTAGAAACTGTACTTATGTCGGTTGTTATAATACAAGAGAAATGAGCAAAGTTAGTCTGAAAGTGAATGTACATGTACGCAGGATACTTCGCCTTCGTTTTGTAGTATTTTTTTTAATTTTTTTTTTGCATGTGTCATTGGGTACTGGAAGCGAAGACCAATCTCTTTGACACTTGAAGCTATGAAACATACTTAAGATTTTATAATTCGGAACGAATGCTAATTCTGTTCTGTTTACTGGGCTAGTTTGAGATATCTCTTTTAAGATCCCATGCTCGAAAATAGTAAGATGGTACAATACTTAATACTGAAGGGATCCGGTCCGCGCAGTTCCGTTGAAACTTCGAAAGTGCCTGAATCCTGATTATCTCCCTTGGATCGAAACATGCAGTAGTCTACATTTGTCGAGTTGTGACGTTGAGTCACAAGAGTGACGTCCCTTCATGTAGCCGACCCGCTGGTTGACGAAAGGGTGGAGCAGTTCACTTGATACTGCATGGACTAAAGAAAACTAATTTAAAATTTGAAGAAAAACATTTTAATTCCGAATTATTTGAACTCCTTGATATGGAAGGTGAAGGTATGGATATTCTCTATAGTCAATATATAGAATATGCCCCACCGTTTGATCCGCGACTCTTGTGATGCAACGTCACAACTCGAGAATACCGTATTAATTTGAAGCGTAACTTGGATTGTCGAATCGGACCAAAAAAGATATGTTGCACTACTAGGCCCCATGTGGGACATGTGTACCAAATTTCAGAAAGATCCATGAAATATTTCCTGAGAATTCATGATAACAATGTTTCAAGGGGAAATTCAAGATGGCTGCCTTGTGGCCATATTGGATTTTCGATTCGGACCGGAAAAGGTATCTTACACAACTGGACCATAAGGGGAACCTGTGTACCAAATTTAACAAAGATCCATGCAGTAGTTCCTGAGAAATGACGATAACAATGTTGCATGGGAAAATCCAAGATGGGCGCCTGTTGGCCATATTGGATTTTCGAATCGGACCAGAAAAGGAATCTTGCACAACTAGACGACAAGGAGAACCTGTGTACCAAATTTAACAAAGATCCATGCAGTAGTTCCTGAGAAATGATGATAAAGTTTCATGGGGAAATCCAAGATGGCTGCCTGGTGGCCATACTGGATTTTCAAATCGGACCAGGAAAGGTATCTTGCACAACTAGACCCCAAGGGGAACCTGTGTACGAAATTTGAGAAACATCCATGCAGTACTTCCTGAGAAATGACGATAAAGTTTCATGGGGAAATCCAATATGGCTGCCTGGTGGCCATACTGGATTTTCGAATCGGACCAAAAAAGGCATCTTGCACAACTAGACCCCATTCATCACGGAACCTGTGTACCAAATTTGAGAAAGATCTATGCAGTAGTTCCTGAGAAATCTCGATAACAAGGTTTCATGTGGAAATCCAAGATGGCTGCCTGGTGGCCATATTGGATTCTCGAATCTGTCCAAAAAAGGTATCTTGCACAACTAGACCCCAAGGGGAACCTGTGTACCAAATTTGAGAAAGATCCATAAAATAGTTCCTGAGAAATCGCGATAACAAGATGGCTGCCTGGTGGCCATATTGGATTTTCGAATCGGACCAAAAAATGTATCTTGCACAACTAGACCCTAAGGGGAACCTGTGTACCAAATTTGAGAAAGATCCATGCAGTACTTCCTGAGAAATGACGATAATGTTTCATGGAGAAATCCAAGATGGCTGCCTGGTGGCCATATTGGATTTTCGAATCTGACCAAAAAAGGTATCTTGCACAACTAGACCCCAATGGGAACCTGTGTACCAAATTTGAGAAAGATCCATAGAGTAGTTCCTGAGAAATGACGATAACAATGTTTCATGGAGAAATCCAAGATGGCTGCTTGGTGGCCATATTGGATTTTCCAATCGAACCAGAAAAGGTATCTTGCACAACTAGACCCCAAGGAGAACCTGTGTACCAAATTTGAGAAAGATCCATGCAGTAGTTCCTGAGAAATCGCGATAACAAGGTTTCATGGGGAAATCCAAGATGGCTGCCTGGTGGCCATATTGGATTTTCTAATCGGGCCAGAAAAGGTATCTTGCACAACTAGACCCCAAGGGAAACCTGTGTACCAGATTTGAGAAAGATCCACGGAGTACTTCCTGAGAAATGACGATCAATGTTTCATGGAGAAATCCAAGATGGCTGCCTGGTGGCCATATTGGATTTTCGAATCGAACCAAAAAAGGTATGTTGCACAACTAGACCCCAAGGAAAACCTGTGTACCAAATTTGAGAAAGATCCATGTAGTAGTTCCTGAGAAATCGCGATAACAAGGTTTCATGGGGAAATCCAAGATGGCTGCCTGGTGGCCATATTGGATCTTCGAATCGGACCAGAAAATGTATCTTGCACAACTAGACCCCAAGGGGAAGCTGTGTACCAAATTTGAGAAAGATCCACGCAGTACTTCCTGAAAAATGACAATAACAATGTTTCATGGAGAAATCCAAGATGGCTGCCTGGTGGCCGTATTGGATTTTCGAATCGAACCAGAAAAGGTATCTTGCACAACTAGACCCCAAGGAGAACCCGTGTACCAAATTTGAGAAAGATCCATGCAGTAGTTCCTGAGAAATCGCGATAACAAGGTTTCATGGGGAAATCCAAGATGGCTGCCTGGTGGCCATATTGGATTTTCTAATCGTGCCAGAAAAGGTATCTTGCACAACTAGACCCCAAGGGAAACCTGGTTACCAAATTTGAGAAAGATCCACGGAGTAGTTCCTGAGAAAAAGCGATAACAAGGTTTCGTGGGGAAATCAAAGATGGCTGCCTGGTGGCCATATTGGATTTTCGAATCGGACCAGAAAAGGTATCTTGCACAACTAGACCCCAAGGTGAACCTGTGTACCAAATTTGAGAAAGATCCATGCAGTACTTCCTGAGAAATGACGATAACAATGTTTCATGGAGAAATCCAAGATGGCTGCTTGGTGGCCATATTGGATTTTCCAATCGAACCAGAAAAGGTATCTTGCACAACTAGACCCCAAGGAGAACCTGTGTACCAAATTTGAGAAAGATCCATGCAGTAGTTCCTGAGAAATCGCGATAACAAGGTTTCATGGGGAAATCCAAGATGGCTGCCTGGTGGCCATATTGGATTTTCGAATCTGACCAAAAAAGGTATCTTGCACAACTAGACCCCAATGGGAACCTGTGTACCAAATTTGAGAAAGATCCATAGAGTAGTTCCTGAGAAATCGCGATAACAAGGTTTCATGGGGATATCCAAGATGGCTGCCTGGTGGCCATATTGGATTTTCGAATCGGACCAAAAAATGTATTTTGCACAACTAGACCCCAAGGGGAACCTGTGTACCAAATTTGAGAAAGATCCATAAAGTAGTTCCTGAGAAATCACGATAGCAAGAATTGTTTACGGACGGACTGACGGACTGACGGACGAAAAGCGATTTGAACAGCCCAAAAACTTGCTCTACATTGTGTCAATAATACAATTTAGATAATATTACAACACTAAAATGAGATGCCTAACCAATTTGAACATGGAAGGGGAAAGAAATGTTATTTCTCTCGGTTGAAGCATGAATTAGAGAGAAATTGCTTTCTCTGGTTGGTGTAATGTGTTTATGTAATCAATTGTTTTGTTTAACAATTGGGCTTGACCACAGCAGTTGTAATGAAGTTTCCATTCAGCACGACTGACTGGGACCGTGCTGGTAAATTTTTTAACAAAATTAATATTTGCATATGATAAGTTAATGGCAATTATACTTGATGGTTACAAATTGATGACACATGTTGGTTTAGGTTTTTTTGTATTAAAATTTTGGATATTGTTTCTTATTTGATTATGTCTTAAAGTATCGTTTATATACTTTGTTGCCTAATTGAGTATGTGTTTGTAGTACATGTTATTGCTTAAATTATTAACCGCTCTACCCCCATAGAGTATGCCGGGCTGCAATGGGTTGGGGGCAGGTTTCCTCCCTATTATGACTGATTGTGGTCGGGGGGTTGTTCCTGGCCGGCGGCAGGCATTTTTCTGTATAGGATATTTTCTAGCTTTATCTGAAAATAATTTGTTTAATGAGTTGTTTCAATATAGCGCTGATATGCTCTATCCGTGTGATGGTGTTTGCTGTCGTTTATATGACCTCCTCTCTGTATCATAATCTTGTGGGAATGAATGGTAATCTTCTAACGGTTTTTGTCAGAATAAAGAGAGCGTACGGTCCCAGCAGTATTACCAGCGTACGGTCCCAGCAGTATTACCAAATATGGAGTTATGTGTTGATTATTGGTGATTTGTTTATTCATAAACAAATGGAACCGGGTACCAGAGAACATAGGATCTATAGCTTAATACAGTGGAGTTCCTAACTCCCTGAATTCAGGGATTTCAGGTTTCACCTATTTCAGGTTTAGGTGACTCCATGATCCATTTCATTTCAACTAGATTATACAATCAGCTATAAATGATAGGCACAGGATGACAGTTTATCTAGATAATATTGGATGATCAAATTGATGAATTCAACATGCACTTGTACATGTAGGTGGGCTAATATGATATATTTTGCATGATGTAGTGACTTTGATGATATAGCATTATTGAAACATATGCCATGTTTAGCAGTGGGTCCTTCTTGCACTAAACACTATAGCTGGGGCCTGTGGTTGGGTGGGTTCAGGTTCCTGCTGCTTCAACATGTTCAATGCATTTTGCTGAGAAGCAACAGGAACTTGATAATGTGATGTCTAGCACTGTAATATCACTTGTCTTTATTGCACCATGTAAAGCGACCTCTCTGTGTCTTGTGCGCTGTCCTCGCTGCTTCAAACATTTCTTCTTTGAAGTAGCAGGAACACAACTGGGCTGGGTGGTGCTTAGTTGGTTGTCGTGATATAACTGAAATATTGTTGAAAGCGACATTAAATTCTATTCACTCACTGACTGGCTGGGATGTAAGCTACATGGCAGCTATCTCAGGGTCTGAAGGATACTGAGCCCTCCTGCTCTCCTTGTACATACCCTCTAGAATTTGTCTTTATACAGCTAAAAAATATGCCTTATAGCTATGGTAATGTCTATTTTTGTTGGAAGCATATTTCTTAAGGATTCCAAGTATGTAAATGTGGTCACTGTAAATCTGTCAGTTGTAAAGATACATGTATTCGAATTAAAAAAAAAATTAATTCAAAGAAATGAGCCTTCTTTTTAACATGGCTATTTTCGAAAAAATATTCAACTTGTTGTAACTTTATCATTTCATGTAGAAGACAACTTCAACAGGAAATCTGTGTGTCAGTTTTTATTCTGTTGACATTTAATTCAACTTCAAAGTTCAAACTGTGAGTCGATTTTGTAAAGAAATATTCTGTTAAATGTTGACTATATGGAATGAAGACTATACCAAACTTGATAAAACTGAGATACGGATTTCCGGTTGGAAGTGTCTTCTACAGAAAATGATGATGTAAGTTACGAAAAGTTAAATCCTTTTTGAAAATGGCATTTTAAAAATTTTAATTAAATTTTTAATTATTTATTTTTTCAAATTTGAATATCTTCACAGCCTACAAGTGAACAAATTTATATATTTGGAATCCTTAAGATATGCACTTTCAAAAATATATACATTGCTATAGCTATAAGACATAATTTAACTGAAAAACTAGAAGCCCACACTCTAAAATTTATAAACTTTCACACACTAACTGTGTGTAAAATAACCATTGTGCACGCCTATGAAAACATTATTTCTATTCCATCATGTCTGTTGCACTACTCAAATTCATGATCAACAAAGATTATAATGAAAGGGTGAAAATATATGGTAAACTTTGACAACCTTTCTTCCCTTTCTCACTTATATTCGCATGATGCTCCCATCTCATTTGGGATCATGTCAAAATCAGTGGACGAGTTTTCTCTCGATTGAGGAGTGAATCTGTCAGCTTAGACTGGCTGTGTCAAAAATACATATAGTCCAGGGCTTCGTGTTTAGAATTAAGTACGCGAGCTAAAAATAGCCCACGTCAAAATATTTAGGAGAGGGTATTTGAAAGTCAGGCGAGTGGTTGCAATATAATACAATATAAAATAGGACAGTTTACGTGAGCTAAAAATCACTCTCATGACATGAATTTATGCGAGTGTTTGCGTGCAGGTGAGCTATCACTCCCGCTAGCCTAAACATGAAGCCCTGATAGTCCTATTTGTGTAGCTTTGTTAATCAATTTTACGATGAAAACAACAGTTTAACTTGCATGACTTGAGGAAGAAATTCCATCTTGTAATTTATTTGTTTGTTTAATTCATTGTTAGTTCATGTTGTATGAAGATATACGCACGGTTAGCGTGATGTTATTGATGCAAGTGTTAGAGAATTCTCCATAATGTAGCATAGGGAGTAATGGAGTTTATGACCCAGAGACTGCCACCATGGACCAGGCACCGCACCTGCACTGCGATTTCATGGTCATTATTATTACATTATTGTGGCGAGAGCCAATTAATATATAATAGATACATTTTGGAAGCTCTGTTACAATGTTCATGATGTTTTGATATCTCGTTTCAGTTGTTCATGCTGTTGGTGGTGTTGCTGACTGCGTCCGTCGTTGTGATATTTTACCTCTGTATCCTGCCATATATATTTTTCTACAGTTTTACTTGGGCAATATTCCATCTTATTATTGGTCATTGGCTCTTGACCAATATTATATTTCATTATGTCATGGCAGCCTTCACACATCCTGGCACACCCCCTCAGGTAAGCTTTGGTATGGGGTGGGTATGAAAGGGGTGCACTGGTAAATTGTTGATGCAGTTGGGGTGGGAGGGAAGCTTTGATACAAGAGAGCCTCCCTTGGGAGATTATTAGCTGTGGCACAGGCATGTCATGGAATATGCTTTTCCCACATTAATTCTCAGGCAACACCATTGCCGCGGCGCATGGACAGGTGCATTGAAGTTCGACTTTCGTATTTGCACATATCGATCTGGACTACTGTGTGGAATATATGTTTAATCAGTGATAACAGGAAGTTGAAAAAATCGTCATCAAATTAAGCCTTATTGTCCTTTCTTGGAATAGTAGGATAATTTGATGCATATTTTACCATATTTATACCAGTTATCAATAGTTAAAAATCTGTCCAATGCTGTAAGAATAGTCTGGATAGGGAGATTACAAACTACAAAATTACACGACGAGTCCTGCGTCAGTGCCCCCATCGGTGCCCTGGAGTGATTTTGTCTAAGAATTAAAGTGGAAAAGGGGGGTCAGTTCAAACTGTATTGACTACATCAGGGCTTTATATTACCCCAATTTGAGCGCATCTTTTATTTGGCATGGCAATTTTTTATGCAGGGAGATGTACCCAAATTAGTGAAAACCCAAGTTCTGGCAGGAAAAAAAGTTAAAAAAATTTTTTCTCTGTCTAATTTGGGCAGTGTTTATCATTGTAGGAAGGGGGTAATATAGAGCGCTGTACATAGTTCTTTACACAAGTTGTTTGTTTAATTTCAGTCATCTTCAGGGATAAATTATAATATAATTATATTCCTACATTGTGAAACACCCTGCCAGAAAATACTGGCTCGGGCAAGTTGTTTGTATTACATGTACATTCAGAACAGACTGGTGATGAAATAGCATGCGAACAGTATGTTTAATATTGAGGTTTATTGGTGATAGCACAGAACCAGATGTTTAATAATGAAGTTTATAGGTGAAGGCACAGGACCAGATGTTTAATAATGAAGTTTATAGATCATGATGGCACAGAACCAGATGTTTAATGATGAAACTTATAGTAGATGGCACAGAACCAGATGTTTAATGCTGAAGTTTAATGGTGACATCATCGAACCAGATGTTTAATAATGAAGTTTATAAGTGATAGCACAGAACCAGATGTATAATAATGAAGTTGGTGATGACACAGAACCAAATGTTTAATATTGAAGTTTATAGATGATGGCATAGAATCAGATTTTTAATAATGAAGTTTATAGGTGATGGCACAGAACCAGATGTTTTATAATGAAGTTTATAGATGATGGCATAGAATCAGATTTTTAATAATGAAGTTATAGGTGATGGCACAGAACCAGATGTTTTATAATGAAGTTTAGTCCTATCTGGCTATTGTCTGCATCAGACTTGAAATATTTGCAGGTTAGCATAAGGTCAGAGGAGGATTTACACTACAATTCAAGCTAATCGCTGTACAGTGCCATCGTATTTGATCCTTATCATATTTAAACCAGTTATCCGTAGTTATAAAAATGCCCCAGGTTAAAGAGGTAAGGAAGTGATCATGAGAAATGAACTGGGTCTCATACAGTGACCCACGGGCTGGTTCCCCTGTCGCCATCATCAGGGCAAGATTGCATTGTCCCAGGATTTTTAAATGTGGTAAAGGCGGATTCAGTTGGCCTATAGATATGATTGACACCCAATTAATGCAAGTAGGGTATTTTATTGATTGGGTTTGTTCAAGTAGCTTATTTTAAGCTTTACAAATATTGTGTTGTAATTGAATTGTTTTCCAGGAGGTTCCCCAAACTATCTCAATCTGTAAGAAGTGTATTGCTCCCAAACCACCGAGGACCCACCACTGTAGTGTCTGCGGCATCTGTATTCTCAAAATGGACCACCATTGTCGTATCCTTTACCTTTGAAACTCATATTGGTCTGACTGACTCTATTTTAATTTAAGGGAGAAGCATAAGTGGCATTAATTATGATAAGACTTAGACAAATAGTAGATATTAATTGACAAAGAAAGTAAGCATAAAAGTTCAGTTTTGCACAATCAGTTCTACTGCAAATTCAATATTGTTGTTTCGTGTCCCATTTGGAGATGTCGGAAGGCTGAACCTTCTATTCCAAACTAAGAATATCCAGTGGAGTTCCGTTGTTGTCTGTGTTGGGATGGACATGTGCATTATGGAAACTTTGAACTACAGTTCTAGAAATGGAGTTGCAGAACCAGAATTCCAGTCATACTTTTCCAGAATCTGTCACCTACATAGAAAAGTATAAAAAAAAAATCCTTTGACAATCTCTGAACTGCTCTTTAACAATCTCTGAACTGTTCTTTGACAATCTCTGAACTGTCCTTTGACAATCTCTGAACTGTTCTTTGGGCAGTATATAATGATTAGAGGGATGGGTGACAGTTTTAGAACCTTCCTTTTGCACAATGTAACTACAGTTCCAATTCCATTAAAACTGTTACAATCTGAACTGTACTTTGTTTCCTCAGGAATGAGTTCTGCGTTCTACCTGTTCACACCTTCTTTTAACTGCAGCCGATACATTCCAACTCGGTCAAATTTGAGGGATAATTGGGTGTTTATTACGAACATGATCACCGGAAAACTGAGGCTGATTATTACAACTATTGATCAAATTATACCACAATTTGTGGCTGATTGATTTATTAGCGGAATTAATATACCATAGTTGATGGATCACTGTTCTGCACATTGTGATATCCATACCATACTTTCAACTGATATTTGATGGTTAAACTTTGTCCAATCCCATTATTGATTTCCTGAACTTCCGTAGCATGGTTGAACAACTGTGTAGGCTTTCATAATCATCGCTACTTCTTCCTGTTCTGTGTCTATATGTGGCTCGGTACTGTTTACATCTGCGTGTCTGGATATGAACTGTTCAGAGAACATTTTTATGGTTCAAGGGTGAGTTATCTTATTCATTTATCATATCCAAATCTCCAATAATTCACTAATCTAATTCAATAATCTCCCTTCTGTTTAGGAAACCCCAACGGTTGACGGGTCCAAGCCCTGCTGGTGCATGTGTGAAAGTTTGCCAGCTACTTCCCGATGGACGGTTTTTACTCCTGCTTCCTCCATGATTCAAACTGGCTGTCACCGTATGACTGAAAAATCCTTGAGTGTGACATTGAGCCAAATCCCCCCCCCCACAACGGTTGAGGTCATTTTCAGCAAGAGAAAGTGCTAAAAATTGAAAAATTTAGAGTGAACAGCTTCTTATCACATGTAAATACTCCAAACATGACAAATGGTTGGTGAGATATTTCAGCTGAAGGTAGAAAATCTCTGATTGAAGGATTTTATGCAAATGAAGTAGATTGAAGTGAAACCAAGTTGAAGAGCTAACTTTTATATGCTGGAATAGTTTCATACCTATATCAACTTTCATATTGCTAATTTATAGCATTATGTACACCATTCAGAAATACTATACCATAGGAACAAGATACCAATGTCTTTATTTTGGAAATTCTGCGAGTCATCATGGTTGTCAAAGGACATGGCACATTTTAGTGAGATTATGGCGCTGAGCCAGAACAGAAGCTTGCAGTAATGCCCCCTCCCCCCACCCCATGGTCCAAATGACCACTGGACCTGAAGAAAACTGACCCTTCTTAGGCCTTTCTTTCAATTCCTTCATGTCAGAGACCATACTGTACATTGATGCATGGAGATGCTGTAAGTACATGTATCCTTAAATGTGCATGATATTTGTCCATCGTAATATGGGTCTGCTAAACAAACAGTTTGCTTCAGAGTTAAGAACACTCTTCCTTGTGTGTGTTTGGTTCCAGTCCACCCTGTCTACCTTTTCTCGTGAGATTACTAAGTCGTACTGCTATTGACGGTAATCTGGTATGCCATTGCGATAATACCCTGTGAGACCAAACAAGGCCTAAGAGCCTGTCTTATATTTGTTACATTAGATTCTTACCAGCACGATGACCAGTGTACTTTAAACGTCCGCTATCTACCCCTGTCATGTCAGAAAGTGCCTTGCACATCCTCCTATTGAAACAATCTAGGTCAAAGATGATGGTATATCAGGGAAATATCATTAAAGGTTATACAAAATGGTCTCAAAATCTGCTACTTTTTTGTGCTAAATTGTTGTAGAGGTGATTATATAGACTTGTTTTACATTTTTGTATGTTTTCAAACTGCCCAAGGTTGGAAATAGCAGCAGTAAAGTGCGACAATTTCATGCCCCTTTCAAAACGGCGAAAGCTGTGACCGCTTGACCTGTGACGTCACAACCTGATTACGATCTCGCTCAAAGGCCTGTTGTGACGTCAAAATGTCAGCGACATCACGCTAGAACTCCCACAGTTGGGTGAATCTTCCGTAATAACGCCCGACGTCAAAGACTATGACGTTTAGGGCGCAATCGTAATCAGGTTGTGACGTCATGCACCAGAGGTCACGGCTCCAATACGTTTTCCCCTACATGTGTGCTATTCGTGTCCTAAAACCCACTTCGACGACATTATTCGAGAAAAAAATACTAATTTGTTGTTTGGAACACTACTGGATATCTTTTAATGCAAAGTAGTATAGAGTCATTTGGTATAACCTTTAAGGGGTGATGATGATAATATCATTAAGGGGTGATGATGATAATATCATTAAGGGGTGATGATGATAATATCATTAAGGGGTGATGATGATAATATCATTAAGGGGTGATGATGATAATATCATTAAGGGGTGATGCTATGACAAATTTGTGCGAATTGTTTGCAGATATTCTATGATATGTCCTAATAAGACAATCGTGACAAAATCTGCCTTTCCAATTCGACACTGATTGGCATCAAGTTCACGGATATGAACAACTATGCACCAGTGGGTCTTTGGATATTTTCTACCATCTGACAAAATTAGCTTTTTTGGAGGAATAAACCCTCTACGTTAACAATGCACTATGTCTAGACATGATACCTTTAATGATACCTTTTCTGTTTTCTGTTTACTACATTACTTATTTAGCCCTGGTGTAAGATATAATATTCTGTCATATGATATCTGAATTTACTGAGATTGCCTATTGAAGATGCAGCAGAATTTGTCACAGCAACTGGCATCTTCAAAAATTAGTATCAGCCATCATGTGTCATGAAGGTAATTTTGTGAATATCTCCATCAGCCACAGCTGGTAACTGCCAGTATCCTGTACTTAAATAGTGAAGTAGTGGTCACCAGCTAGCTTAGCAAAGATATCAACATCAGGCATGGGCTTTTTCACAATAGACCGAGTGAACTACAAACTGAAATGTATATGTATCAAATAATGTTCTGTTTCCCTTACAGGAGTTATATTTCCCTGGTGCTCTATACCCTCTCAACATGGCCCATGAACTTCTCTTCTCAGATAAAACTGCCAATGCTGTAAGTTTTAATATACTTACACTTGAATTCTTTGGAGGATTCTCTGGAATAATCTCAAATGACTCTCTGGAATAATCCTAGAAGATTATTCAGAATAATCTCAAATGACTCTCTAGAATAATTTTAGAGGAATATCTGGAATAATCATAGGGAGTTATAAGGAATACTCCCAGAGGATTATCTAGAATAACCCGAGGATTTACCAACTGGATGATTATCTTGAATAATGCTAGAGGATTATCTGGATTATCTGACATGATCCTCGAGGACTCTCTGGAGTAATCATAGAAAATCCTCTAGAATAATCCTGTTGGATTCTCTAGAATAATCCTGGAAGATTCTCCGGAATAATCTTAGTGGATTCTCTGGAATAATCCTAGAGGATTCTCTGAAATAATCCTAGGAGATCCTCTGGACTAATCCTATTGCATTCTCTGAAATAATACTGGAAGATTCTCTGGAATAATCCTAGGGGATTCTCTGAAATAATCCTAGAAGATCCTGGGTCTCCCAGGAGTTGACCTGGGGTGTCGTTGTGCACACTCCAGGTCATGGTAAGAGTAGGCCTCAGCCCCTCAGAGAGCTTGTCGTAACTGGGGCACGGTCCCGGGTGTTAAAAGGGATAGGCTCCTACCAGTGTGGTTTCCGGTTGTGGAAAGGAATAGGAATAAAACATTGTGATAGGACTGAAATAGTGTTGAAAGCAACATTAAATCATATTCACTCACTCACTCTGGAATAATCCTAGAGGACCCTCTGGAATAATCCTGGAGGATTCTCTGGAATAATTCTGAAAAATTCTCTAGAATAATCCTAGAGGATTCTCTGGAATAATCCAAGAAGATTCTCTGGAATAATCCAAGAGGATTTTCTGGAATTATCGAAGAGAATTCTCTGGAATTATCAAAGAAGGTTCTCTGGAATAATCTTAGAGGATTCTCTGGGATAATCAAAGATTCTCTGTGGGATAATCAAAGAAGAGCCCCGTGGGGCTTCCGGGGATTGACCTGAGATGTTGTTGTGAAAATAGGCCTCAGCTCCTCAGAGAACTTGTCGTAAGAGGCGACTAACTGAGGTACCCGTAGGTTTCCCGGGTGTGAAAAGGAATAGGACTCCACCCGTGTGGTCCCCGGGTGTAAAGATTCTCTGGAATAATCTCAGAAGATTCTCTGGAATAATCCAAGAAGATTCTCTGGAATAATTCAAGAAGATTCTCTGGAATAGTCCAAGAAGATTCTCTGAAATACCCCTACAAGATTTTCTGGAATGATCCCGGATGTGAAAAGGAATAGGACCCCACCTGTGTGATTTCCGGGTGTGAAAAGGAATAGGACCCAACGTCGTGATATGACTGAAATATAGTTGAAAGCGACGTTGAATCATATTCACTCACTCGCTCAATCTGGAATAATCCTAAAAGATTCTCTGGAATAATCTTAGCAGATTCTCTGGAATAATCCTGGAAGATTCTCTGGAATAATCCTAGAAGATTCTCTGGAATAATTTCAGAGGATTCTCTGGAATAATCCAAGAAGATTTTCTGGAATAATCCAAGAAGATTTTCTGGAATAATCCAAGAAGATTCTCTGGAATCATGAATTATCATACTATTCTATTGCTATACTGTTCATATACTATTCTCTAAAATGATCCTCTGAATAACATGTTCAAAATGTTGGAACGTCATTTGAACCAAATTCTACTATATTTGGGTTGCCTATAGCATAGGATTTTGACCACATGTTCAGAAATCAAGTTCTGTTTTTGCATGTTCCCTTCACAAGTTGAATTATGCAGTGCGACGGTGGTGATGAGCATTTCCAAAATTTACTGTGGAAAATGTTAAAAAAATATTTGGAAATTTTGATGAATTTGCTGGAGATATAATTTCCAGCATGCATTTATGATTGACAAGTACAATCTTCAAACCACATCTTCTTCAACGCACAGAATAGTTCAAATGCCGATCTCCATGAAGGCACAACAAGCGGTTATGGGGATTCCCACGTCACAGAAGAGAACTGGACTGTTGATAAGGCCCTTCACAATGCTGTCGTGTACGAGTTCATGTTGTGTAGCGGGGTTGTGTTGGCACTGGGGCTTCTCACAGTGTGGCACGCTCAGCTGATAGGATCAGGGGAGACAAGCATTGAAGTTCACATCAATAAAAAAGAACGTCAGAGGTTAAAGAAAAAAGGATTTGTGAGTACTTTTCAGTATTTTCAGAAGCTTCAGCCTAATTTAAGGTCTTCAACTTTCAACATTTGTTAGGTCCATTCAAAGGTTCCAACTTCTATCATGTCTATGGCTCGTGGAGGATAATTGGATGAACATACAGCCAATCAGGAGTTTTTATCAAACTCATTGAGCAGAATGATCTAACAAATTCAGTCACAAAACAGGCAATTTCGATCTTAGAAATATAAAAGGAATGAAATTTATTGGGATAAGAAGCTGATGAAAATAGCTATGTTGTACATGTAGTTGACTATATTGTTGGTTTCACGGTTGTAAATGGTGTTTCATTGGTAACATCGTATCAGAGCTGGTTGTGACATCAGAACTGATATTAGTGTGACTTGAATATAACATATATTGTTATAACTGTATCTTATCAACTTCCTTTCCTATAAATTTGATGGTCTTTTTCTCTTTTTTTTTCACTAGCACTAGCAGGAAGTAAATCTAGCACTCGGCTTCAGATTTTCATTTTGTGTTATTTCTGCTGTTTGCCAAACTTCCCTTCCACTGAACTTATGTATTAAATGCCTATTGTTTGAATTTGTACCGTACTGCACTTGTTAATTTCAGGTGTTCAAAAATCCATATAACTTTGGATGGAAAAGAAACTGGGAGATATTTCTTGGTCTGGAGAATGGAAGGTTTGTAAAATAGACTCCACTGCCATTTCAGTATTTTGCAACTGCGCATTTTTTCACAAATTACGAAATCTATAATTTTTACCCCTCGGGCAATTATGCCTGAAGAGCATTGTCATCGTCATTGTCGACTGTCTGTCCATCGTTTTCGTGGACAGGATATCTTGAGAAGGATTGTGGAGTCCTACTGCACATGCAGCTGATGATGGATCAGAAGCCTATAGAAAGTGACAAATCTTGACCTACCTGTATTTTATCAAGGTCAAATTCTAGTATTTGCAATATTTTTATCGAGCGGAAAGCTTGATATAGGAATCTAAATGAATTGCGTGTATGTTCTTGTCCCTGTCTCTGTCTGGAGAAAGTCGAGCAAAAATGGCAGAGCAAAAAATAAAGTTTAAGGCTTTACCTGTCCACAGATTCTCGGCTTCACCCAATATCTCCTGAACTAAACCCAGTCCGAACCCTCATATATTCTGGGTGTTTACAGTATGCTACACTTTTTCAACCAATCCACAACCCTCGGAGCATATCCTTGCACACAGGTCTACAAGTCCCACCCTCCATCTCCTAAACTAAGCCTCATCAGACCTCCCCTCACATTCTGAGAGCTTACATCATACTACACTTACTCAATGCATCTACTACCCCCAGGAACATGTTGTCTCTCAAACTAAGTCTTGCCTGACCCCATATCCTTATATATTCTGAGAGACATACTGCACTTATTCAATCCACCCACGACCCTCGGGAGCATGTCTCCATCCCTGGGTGCCACCACTATCTCCTAAACTAAGCCTCGCCCTACCCCATTTATTTCAAGATCTTGCATCATGCTACACTTACTCAACCTATCCACTACCCTTGGGAGCATGTCCCCATCCCCGGGGCCCAACCATTATCTCCTAAGCTAAGCCTCGCCCAACCCAGGGGCGTCGGAAGCGGGGGGGGGGGGCGGGGGGGGCATGAAAACCAGGGGGGGGCACAAGTATGTTTGTGCCCCCCCCCGATTTTGTACAGTTTGATGATAATCCGGAAAATTCATTCTTTATTTCTATACATGAATACACACAGAAAATGTTAAAACTAAGATAAAATATTACATTTACATAATAAAAGTTATATTGTGACATGACATAATCACTCCCAATCAGGAAAGCCAGTTCATTCCAATTTATAAATTAGGTGGCGGTTGAAGCGGCCCTAGTGTCAGGAGATACTGCGAGCTGTGATGATCTCTCCAGAAGCATTTCGTATATATACTGCCCTATTGTTGGGGAAAGGTGGGTGGGTTAATCTGGAAATAGAATTTTTCGAGGTCAGTTAGTTGGCCGAATAGGTGACAGGATTTGTTGATGATGTTATATAGAATGTTTCGAAGTTTTTTTACCACTCGGGCATATACAAACAAAATGATACTCGTCTTCAACGATCTTTGTTTTGTCACACCGTTTACAAAATCGTTTGTTCCGGTCTATTTTCCTATATCTGTCGGTTTCTACCTCGAGCCGATGTGCGCAGATCCTAAATTTAGTTAGTGGTTGCCTATAGTTTCGATTTTTTATATAGTTTAAATAAGGAGATATAGTATGTTTGTTCTATATGTTTGTAGTTAAGTAATTTTTCGAACTCGCGTAGTTTGTCTCGATATAAGTTTTCAATTTGTCATTTACTTTTGGGGATATGTGTTTTTAGTGGGCTGCAGTCCTGCATCATTAACGATGAATATAGCTACATTATGCCATCCAATTCCATCGTTTTCTAGTACTTTGCGACAGAGGACTGCATCTTGAAGAATAGGCCGGTCGGTATTGTTTTCAAGATGCAACATGTAGTTCAATATGCTTGCATGGATATCTAGTATAAGTGGGAATCGTTCAAGTTCCCGTTTGCAGGCAATATGAGTAGTTTTCCAACTTGGAGATTTAGTTTGCAAAATTTTGTGTACCAGTGCACCAAATGATCTCAAATGTAAGGTCAGCACTTCGGTTCTACGCATCGTTTTCAAACCCATCTTTATATATTCCCAAAGCTAACATCAGGTCGAAGAGACCACAGCGTGATATCCTTGATTTCTTCCAAAGCAAAACGTAAGTAGGATAGTTGTTTATTTGACGGAAATGAAGACGGAATTATATTAATCGAATATCCGGATTACGTGCAGAAGTTTTCTGTGTGTGTGTTAGCAGTTTTTGAGATCTGGCGTAAGCCAGAGGCTCTTTAGAATGCTGTAGGGAAATGGACAAAAGTGCAAACCGACTCACGGGATAGCCTTATGCTGCATGAAAGTAGTTCCACAGAGATGAGTTTTTGGGATCCTTAGTAGTTGAAAGGCTTTTGTATGTCTATATTTAGTCACTAATAGTCACTTGGCATATATTTGATCCCTTATCTGCATTAAATATTACTCTGTTCATTGTTTTCCCACAAAATATAAGATTAATACGCTCTAAAGTATGGCAGACTGGTATCGTCACTTTACCAAAGCTTGAACTCTGCTGAGAAAATTATACAGTTTAGCTGGTTAGATGTATATGTGAGAGATGCTCTACCATAGCAGCCAACCTGGCTACCATTGTCTCATTATCACCTGTGCAGGCCACTGTTTGCTTTTCTCACAAGAGCAAGCTGTAACATATCTTATAATCTGTTCCTATCTTGTACTCCACCAGTCAACCTGTGGGATATCCAAAAAGTGTAATACATGCCTTGTCTTATCCTAACTTGTGACATAACCATCATCAACCTTGATGTCCAGCCCTTCTCACTCATAACACTAAATCAGTCTCTATTTACCCCTAGGTATAATCTCTCTTATTTACCCTTAGGTACATGTATGTTCTGTACAAACTGACCTTCATCCCCTGTGGGTATTTAGGCCTAGACTTCATTCCACTGGCCCCTTTTTCCATCGAATTCTCAACAGGTCAGTTTGCAGTTTCAACGCAACACCATGTTAAAGAAGGTATCATATTGCTTTCTTTATGCTGGTTAAATTAACATGGTGGTCATGGTGTTCATCTGAAATCCCGAACTGACGTATTGGAGGAATTATGTAAAGATATTATATTAAGATAAAGAGCAAAATTCAGCTATTTTGGTTGAGTCAAGGTTGGATGAGCACCTACTGTAGTGTCTAATTGGATGTCTAACACATGGTTAGCGTAACGTGTGCAACCTCCCTCATTATAGGACTACCTTTCATTGTTCCCACAGATCAATTTCACATAAACTACGATAAAAGTAACTCCGAAAATGGAAGTCATTGTGATATATATTCTATATTTCGGCTTCCATTTTCGGAGTTACTTTTATCCTAGGACTGCCTTTCTTTGGTATGTTCAACTTCATTATGTCGGTACCTTTTAAGACGGGTCGTTCGCGCCATGAATCCAAATGTTTAATAAATTTAAACGTTTAACTTGCACCAACCAATCAGATGTCATGAATTGACATTTGGAAGACCGTTCCTGTCCAAAAGCAAATGTTTGCTGTTGTAACGTCCAATACTTTAGACGTTTCCTGTCCAAAGGCAAACGTTTCCAGTAGTATATATTCGAGACTTTTAAACGTTTCCGGTTTAAGGGAAATCGTTACCAGTTGTGATCGTCCAGTCAGATTTTTTTATTGCTGCCGCTTATGTTCAAACCTCAACATCAACACTTGTCCACTGGCAAAACGTTTCCGCTATGTAGTCTGTTTGAACCAATCAAAATAACCCTTACAAATATTCGCGCATATTGTATTCCTCATGCCCACCGTGCATCATGTCCTGTGCAAATTGTCCCGGTGCCAAAGATATTTTCCAAAACCTTATTTGTAAGAACGGTTTTCATTGGTTAAAATACACTACATACCCGAAACGTTTGCCAGTGGAGATTTGCCCGTGTTGGTGTAGATGTTGGAATACACGTGGCCCAAATAAAAAATCTGATTGGACGATCACAACCGGAAACGTTATCCTTTTAACCGGAAACCTTTAAAAGACCGAATTTTTCTTTTGACAGTAAACGTCTGAAGTCGCGAATTTACAACTGGAAACGTTTGCTTTTTAACAGGAAAATGTCAGTTCATAACATGTTGGTTCAAGTTTAAACGTTTAAACTTTTTAAAGCTTTACAATTTTTAAACGTTTAAGAAGTTAAAACGTTTAAAGGATGCGTTTATGATGCGAACGGCCCTTCATATACCTTGTCACAGGATGTAACTTGTGATTGCGTTTTAGCCACATACATTCGTGCCTGGTGCCACCTGTGCCTAACTTGAAATTAAATATATAATTGTGCGTTTATTTCATTACAAACTTATCCCCCAATAACCCAGCTACCAGATCTCATTAAAGCCCATAGGCTCTAGTTTATTAATTTTTTTACCAAACTAGTATTAAAACAGTTGAAATATCTGAGAAAAAATATGCGTTTTATTTGTCGGAAATCGCTCAAAACGCTCCTACGGCCGTCTAGAACCCCAGAGCGTCCAGGGGCCTAGGGCCCTCGCCTAAAGTGCTAGGATAGTGCCCCCCCCCAGTCAGAACTATCTTCCGACGCCACTGCAACCCCATTTATTCCAAGATCTTTGATCATGCTACACTTACTGAACCTATTCACTACCCTCAGGAGCATGTCCCCCATCACTGGGCCCCGCCACTATCTCCTATTATTATCCACTACCCTTGGGAACATTTTCCCATCCTAAACTAAGCCTCGCCCAACCCCATTTATTCCAAGATCTTAGATCATGCTACACTTACTCAACCTATCCACTACCCTTGGAAGCATGTCCCCATCCCTGGGGCATCGAGTCCCACCTTCTATCTCCTAAACAAAGCCTCACCCAACCACTTACCCTCATATATTCCAGTAGCTTTGATATATCATGCAACGCTTAATGGACCCACCCTGGGGCACCAAGTCCCATCCTCTCCTAAACCAAGCTTTGTCCAACCCCACACCCTATATATTCTTGGACCGTATACATGCTGTACTTATTCAACCCATCCACTACCCTCTGGAGCATCTCCCCACCAATACCCCAAGGATTTGAGCCTCAACATTATCTCCGAAAGTAAGATTTGCCCCACCTGAAAAACATGTATACATGTAGGCCTATTCTAAAAATGTCAAATGAACATTATACATGTATGTAAGTAATAGTAGTTGAATTGTTTACTGTTGAAATGTTTGTCTTTATGTGCTGGTTTGTCTGTTTGAGGGACCCACGGAAATTGATTGTACTACCAAAAGTGTTTCTTCACGAAAAACAATAATCGTTTTAATAATTTGTCTCATCAATTAAATTCAAAAACATCTTTTCTTTCTCGATTTTTGTCACTAAAAAAATGATGTTGCTTTAACATGTAGGCTGCTTGAGTACTTATTAAATTACATCAAAGTTACATTAATAATAGAACGAAGAATAAAGAATGTATTTGGTTGATGGTAAATGTCTGACGTTGATCATGCAGTGAGCAGTCTGCCGGTTACACAAAACAGGTGGTTGTCAGCAACCTAAATCTCTTCAGATCATCTCCATTGAAGTCTCTTTTTGCTGGCAATTGTCCAGTACAGTTGGTGATGCCAGCAGGAGGTAAACAGTTCGAATTATTGAAGAGAATACCGTAATTTATTATCAATTTTGTTTGCCGTTTCAGGACGTTTAAGCACATCCTGTTCCCATCCACACACAGTCCATATGGGCAGGGCCTTCAGTGGAGAAGAGCTCAATATAAATTCCACAAAGACAAAGGGAAAATAACCCGGTTATGACAGTAATGGGATTTTTACCAGAACATAGGCTATGCAAGTTACCAGAGTACTGTCACTCAGCGTATATAGGAGAATTTAGAAACTGTGTTCGCAGCATTCGTTACGGGTAAAGGAGTATGGTATAGAAGAAGCAGGGCCATTCAAGTACAGCATTTACTAACTTTGAGGAGGAGGAGGAGGATAGAAAGGGTTATTGTCCTTTGTACAACTGTAATTTAAATTTGACATTAATACAAAGGTGAGAAACCACCTGGCCAAACTGAACACAAATTTGATTTTGGCAGCCTGCAGTGTCTGCAGTGTAACCGACACGGTTCATCTCTATATCTTTGAGCGTACAATGTTCACAACAGAATGAGAAACGCTGATGGACAAACTGAATCTTGTCTTG
Source organism: Hanleya hanleyi (assembly GCA_036873755.1). Lineage (NCBI taxonomy): Eukaryota > Metazoa > Mollusca > Polyplacophora > Lepidopleurida > Hanleyidae > Hanleya > Hanleya hanleyi. Next base: position 38,311 of record JAVTVY010021294.1, on the reverse strand, counting down.
CATCAAGCGCCATTGTGTGTGAGATTGACCTGCAAGTGTGGGAGGGCACAATGAAGCTCTCTCAAAAGAACACAATTCTGTAATAGTGGAAGCACTATGTGATTACCTGAGAAAAACTTATCCTTCCCAATGACTATTCCGCTCACTATCAAACAAACTGTATTTTATCGAGCATACTGGAGCAGGTAGAATCTAGTGAATTTAGGAACCAAGAGATTTGATTTGCACCAGACTAATATCCAACGCTTTTATGAGTGGATTTAAAGATACACAACAATAATAATGCAATCAGGAGAACAGCTCTCTAGAATGGAGGTAAAAAAGGTTGTTCCAGCTGGATAAAGTCATAAATTTGGAAAGTCATCTGCATCTGTTACGGGTGCTGTTCAGAACTGAATTGTTAAGTTTCTAATTAACATAACAATAGATATGTATTCTCACCTGTTAAAACAAAAACCATGATTCCTTCCCTTGGAAAATTATTTTAGTGTATGTAAATAAAGGTATGTATCTCACCTAACAGTTAGGGGGCAATTCTGAAAAAAAAAGTGACTGATTAAACCGGCACGGAGCAAAAGCTGGCAACTGGGTGTGAAACATTCCTAGGGCATTCTTGTATAGGAAAAACCCGATTGCTACCTTGGCAAATCGATTTTGTGATGTTGGAGGTTATATATAATTGCTTGTCCACTCATAAAAGCCTACATAAACCATATGTTCATCAGGTTTTCAATCCGTTTCGTTAAACTCTACGGTATAAGTCAAGATAAGCCAAACTTTCCAGCCTTGTATCCAATCGATTTTAACTTGTAATGTCCATAACTCCAATAATTATATTATAACTCCATAACTTCATGTGATATTGAAAATGGCGATAAATACAGCAATCCAAAACAAAATTTGGGATCTACATGTATTTTCAGCATATTTGACCTTTTGACCTCAAACTGACCGTTTGACCTATTCTTTAAAATGGCAACCTGGTTTTTCATGAAGTGTAGGATAGAAAGACACAAGTTATGATGTTGTCACTTCTGCCCCGAGAGTTTAACTGACCCAATTTCTAGGGCCTTTTCTGAATTCAGTTTAGAAGACTAAAAAGTTTTGGGATACTATAAGGAATTAAATAAAAAATTATTACTGTAAACAAAAATATTTTTTACCTCCAATCGAGAGGAGCAGTTCTCCCTCTCTGTTAGAATTATTCACACATGTAATCCTGGTATATATTTTAATGGCCCCAAGTAAACTTTTCTATTTTACTCCTGATTAAAAACAAATTGATGTGTCTATTGCCACTGGTTGGACTTGTTATGAGAAATATCAATCAAGTGCATTCCTCCTACGCCATTGCTTGTTTTCTGAGATGATATTGTGGAGTGACCACGAGTGTCGGCTGGTCTGGACTGCATCAAACCCTGCTAATGGCATAATTATACCGTAAACATGGTATTAAAATAACAAAGATAAAGGTTTTATGTCCTAACATATATTTCATTCCAAAAGCCAGAGGAACAGTGCCTGGATGTTTTAAAATTCACATTTTGTTATATTTTGAATGAATATATATACCTGTGTATATTGACACTATTGAATAATTTTGTTACTGGACTGCAGTACTTTTTGTCATGTTTGGTAACCTCCAGCCATGTACATTGCATGATATATTTATACCAGCCAATATTATTTTTGTACAGTTTTTTCTGGAAGAAGTCATGTGTGCAATCTGCATATATTAGATACATAAATGGAAGTTACACATCAACTTCACGGTGTGTATTCACCTAGAGGTTTACTCTTAAGCTCCAAATCACAACATCGGAATCAAATTGTCAAAATGTTGTAAAGATTTATGTACCTAATATCTAAACTTCAACGACCACGACATACACAAGGCCAGCTTGATTTTGAATTTTATCAAAATTACGATCATGTTGATTTCGGAGTTCTCAATAATGCAAAACCTAGAACAAAAGTCTAGCTTTTCAAATGATATTAGAATTTATGGTGGTGGTCATTTCCCGTATCAAAATTCAGTCACCCCCAATTTTGTGGACAAATTTCAAACGGCTTTTCCAATAAATTTGATAGCTCCTTGAAATCATTGAAATAAAAAAAAGATATAATGCATGATTTTGGACCATTTTGTCAACTCCTTGTTCCAAGAAATTTGATCACGTCCTGATTTTATGGCAGGATATTTCACTTCCTGTCATTGAATTATTAGAGGGATTAACATAAGTTTCCAACAATAGATGTGCAACATTAATCTCCAAGGATTAATGTCTGGAAATATTCTCCACATACGTAGCTGTTGTTGTTATTGTCTAAAACTTCACAGTGTGATAATTATACAATCTGTCTCATAATTAGCTCATAAACCCACTTGTGTCATAATGTCTCTTGCTCCTGTTGTTCCCCACTGATTCAAACTGCCCTATTGGCATATGGAGGTGCTTTATCTGTTATCCAATCATTTTGCTGTGTTGCTTGGTTCATCTGAATTATTCGTACAAATGTTGATATGTCGATAGCTTGACCCGTGATACTGCAGACAAGAATATGAACTGATAAATCTAGTCTGGGTTTGAAATGGGCTAAACATTTCTTGTACTCCTTTAGGCAGCCAGCCTGATGCCAAGAGCGATTGATACCCTCCAGGTACATTTGATACATCATTAAAGATGGTTTAAACCACAAAACAAATTGGTTATGAAACCCCCGACACATGAAATTAACAACACTAAATCCGATCTAGGACTATCCCTGGTTTCTGTCACTGATGGAAACCATACAGGGGTTATTCTAGCCCAAAAAATTTCACAAACTCAATTTCAAAATTTTGCGAACTCAATATTTTTGCGCGCCTATGGCGCGCAACAAAATTCTACAAAACTCAATATTTTTCCCTTTTTCATCAAAAAAATGATGAAACTCAATTTTTCCAACTTTTTCATCGCACCAATTACAGAACTGAGGTTGGTCATATGTTTACGAGAACAGAAACACCGTAGACGCTACTTTAGAGATCGACAAATACTGACAATCCTATTTACATGAATTATAACATTGTAACATGTAACATTAGTAAAATAACCCAGTGTTACGTGATAACCCGTTGGCCTAAACCGTGGCAGGGTACTGTGTATTGTCCAACAATTGAAGGCGACAGTAGCATGTCGTGTCTTCTTAGAGCAACAACAACATATTGATCTGCTGCTGCGTTGTCGATCAAGATATAAACATCAGCCTAAAATATTCGGCCGTCGACCTGTTACATGCATGTTTTGTACACTCCGGTTCTACCACATCAAACCACAGTATGGCCATTGTCAGTTAATAGGTTGTTTAGCTTGACCTTCTCATAATAAAACATACATGCTAGAAGCTATAATTATTAATTATTGAAGCTAAATTTTCTACCGTTGACAGAGAAGAATGTGATCGAATATATAACCTGACAAAATTCCTATTTTACAGATTGATACACTCTGAAATCTCTCATAAAGATCGCCAGAAAAAAAAATTTATGAAATAATTATTCTCTAAAGAGACATTTTAAGTTTACTTTAATTTAATTGAAACAGTACGTAAATAATTATGGTAGACAGTAAAACTCAAAAGCGCACACATTCTGTATTCAGAAATCCAGGGAAACAACTCTTACTTGTGACCACTATTAAAGATAACTGCAGGATTTATTACCCGAATTTTCAACGTCTTATTCAAATCTTCTTTTATTTCTTTTATAATGACTGAAGATAGGAATTCTCTGTCCAGGGCAACGACTTTTGTATGTCCATCGTCCTTATGCTGTACGAGTATTTCGTTGACGTGCAGGTCGACAGTCTGTGTTGTAACTGGTAAATTGTGGGAAAACTCAATATTTTTTTTTCGTGCGCGCGCAAATGGCAAAAATCGCAAACTCAATTTTTTTTATCAAAACTCAATTTGAAATTTTCTGCAAAACTCAATATTTTTCTTTTTTCATCGTGGTTACCACGATGAAAAAACGGCTAGAAAAACCCCTGCCATATCAAAAACTCGGGTAATTGTATATTCAAGGTGCCCCCTAGAGGGTTGGTATGAATCAGTGGGGAACAAGGAGAGTAATTAAAGAGTAATTAAATTTATGCAAAATCTTTAATGATGTATGATACCATTCAAGTGTTCTATACGAAACTTGGCATACAGCATCGATGTATGAAGAGACTTGCATGAATGAATAACCACATCAGTTCCTCTGAGTGGTGGGAAGGATTGGTGGCCATCTTTAATTTATGCAAAATCATTAATGATCTCTATCTCTGATAACGTTCAAATGCTCAATGTAAAATTTTGTATACATCATCGATGCATCAAGAGACTTATGTAATGAATACCGGTTTCTCTGATAGAATGGAAACCTTAGGGGCCATTTGTAATGGCAAATTTTTTGATAATCTGTATATTTGGCACTTGACTGCTTGGAGTTCCTAACATCTTGGTTCAGATTGAATACATTATGGATGGCTGGCGCCCAGAGCTGAGGGGTTTTCAGATGCGCAGCTTCGTATTAATATCACAGGCATTAAAATCACACTTCTGACATTCTCTAAAAAACATGACAGCACCTGCACTGGACTCCAGTGCCTGAGAGGACGTTGCAAAACGTACATTGGCATTCTTGGCAGGACGCTTTGCAATGTCATACACTATCTCTGAACGTTTATTGCACTGCGATGGCTTCTAATGTGACTAGCAATATCTAACAATATTGATCTACACAAAATACAAGACTTCGCGACTTGAAAAGCCTTTATAAACTGTTGCTGGTGATCATGATGGTCAGTTTACCCGAAGAATTAAAATCGCGATACCACCTCTTTAAGGGAAGTAGTGAGACATATGAGCATACCTCAGTCTAATAACTAAAGAATGTTAGTTAATCTGTCATAATTTGCCAGTGCTAATTACAAAGAATATCTGACAACTACAAAGGATGTTATTCCATGATCTGATACTCTGCTGATAGAATGTTGATTTTACGTTTATGGCCAGATCCAACTTTCAGAGGTAACCTTGTTTGCATAAGATCATATTTTCGTCCATCTGGTGAACTTTTTGTGACAGTCCACTGTATTGCTATTGTGACATTCTTTATACATACCGGTACCATAACTGTACTAAAAATTGTATAAGTAATGCAAAAATTGCAACCGTGAATTCATTTTTTAAATATATTTATTGAAATTGAACTATATTTTGGTATTTTGTTGTATTTACATGATCAGGTATGTGCATCAATACTGTATCAAACGACATGAATGAACCTAATATTTACTAATACCAACGACGACTATAATTTTGGTATGGTTGGGTTTCATAGATCTGCCAGAAACAAAATTCCATACAAAAACCCCATTTCAAAGAGTTGCAATTGAGGCTGGACCAATAAACATCCAGCCGTTCTAAACGGTTAACGGTCACCCTGGAAAAATAACTGAATATTCATCTATCTTAAAATGTTGAAATCATAACATGTAAAACTGAATATTTTGAACCTTTCAAAATATAAGCGAAATTTTTCATTGGAATAAGTTGTAATTTCAAATACATATATCCAAATTATACTTTGCACTGAGCATTCAGTGTAAGACTGGTTTCTTGGTCAAAAAACACTCTAATGCCTTTATTTGCAGGAACTATTTTTCACTTTCGTCGACCGGGCAACGAATCCATGTATGAGCCACACTAAGGAAATTCTCACAATATTTGTCTGAATAAAAAACTGTCCATGGCCAGGAAGTTGTCCATGGTTACTCACAGCTTAAAAAAATGTCCATCAAAATACAAATGTTTACGATATAACCGTTTGACATCTTGTACCCAGTTTCATTACTGAATAAGTTGCGATATTGCCTGTCTTGTCGAGGTTTAATGCCACATTCACATATGGGTCAGGACTGTAAACATGGTAAAGAAATACCATGGGATATATCATGCATGTCATGTGACAAGTTTGGCTGAAGCTGTAAAATGTTTTAAAAATTGGACATGAGCATTATAGTGACAATAGTGTAAACCGATTGCAGTTGGATATATCTTTTTTCGAAGGTCGAGTAAACACATTCAATTTAAGGACCACTAATAACTCCCTCGAAAAATTTAGTTGATGGGAGAGGGACATTTCTGCCACTAAAAAGAATCATTCTCAATGCCCAGGTCATAACTCCCGACTGCATCCTTGTTGTCAACCTTACTTCCGCCATAGTCACTCTACTAATATCTATGTTTCTTTTCACTTGAAAAAAATTCAAAGTAAGGTGGTTGATGATCTGTATGTTTGGAAACAGAATAAAATAATGAAAACAAATTCTCATCTCTGAAAGTTATACGAAAACATCCTATGATGTTGAAACTGCGAAATTGCTTTAGATATGAAACCACGAAAGATAATACTCCCATGAAGAATAAGGCATTTACAGAATACTGACAAATTCACTATTTGCTGTCACATTGTATGTCCAAAAAGATAAAATAATTGAAATATAAGCACTGTTGCATGTCCCAAATTCCACCAGGGCAAATCGCTTTTACTAGGATACATCTGGACATGTAAGACTGTCATAGCATGCATACCTGGATTGGGCAATCCTGGTGATCCGCTTGCTGAATACGACTTGCTTGCTGAACATGCAGTCGGAGAATTTTCCTACACAGCAATTATATATGTGAGGTGTGATCATAAATAATTATTGAAACAGTAAGTTGAAATGATACATGTAAACCAAATTTTGGAGTAACTAAATGAAGATGGAGCTAGAGTAGTGATAAATTATGATAAATCCTTGAATATTAGAGCTTCAGTGATAATCATGAGATGTTCTGAGTGATTTGCCCACATGGTCAGTAATCTGGGCGGGCCAACACACAGACTGCTGTTGTAACTGTTACATCTACTGATTCACTTGTCTCATATACGAGATGTGTTCAATTGGCTACATTTACCAGCTATGGCAGGTCATGTTACAAAAGTAAAAAGCTGCCAGACTGGGACATTTTTAATTAAGATTTTTGGAAACAAACCGGAAGAGGGAGAACAAGGCTGGACTTTGTCGTGCCTCACTGACAAGCAGGAGGAGATAAATTGTACTTCATTTTCAAATGGAAATTTAATTGTCTCCGGTCTTCTTGCAATGAATATTGCATTCCACAGAACGTCTGCATGTTAGTGTTCATCGGCCCACCATAGCAGAAAAGTCAGGTTCTCATCCATTTCAAATGTCTACTTTAAGTGTTATACTGTTGTGCACAATAGGCAACTAAAACACCACAGCCTTCACTTAGCCAGGACATTCAACAATTCCCGAATGTTGCAGAAAAAGCAGTTCACCATGGCAAAGTTTAGCATGGTGTTATATGTGGGTTATTTCAACAGATTTAACATGTTCAGGCCACAAGATTATTGCCAAGGGGGACTTCCTTGAGAGGACTGTCATCATCATGTAGCCTAGCTTTGTTGCTTATTATCTGGTTATGAACCACACAGGAACTATTGGGTCAGCTCCACTGACCAACATATTGCATGGAACCAAGAGCAAGAGAGCCCACACCACCTGGTATCACCTGGTATCACCGTCTCTCGGGCATTCCAATGTTAGACATTGTCTGTTCTAGATAGGCCAATGGCCCAGGCCCTCCAGAGTACGGGTGACCTTGGTGCCCTGCAGGGGGCATGACCAGTGACTGTGAAGGGGGCTGTGCATTCTGCTGTTGAACGGGATGAGGTAAACTGGGTTGTGTTGCTTGGGCTTGTGGTGCTGCCCCCTGTTGGCTACCGGCGCCAGGTTGGATTTGTCTGGTGAGGGTCTGCCACTGTTGAAGCTTCTCATGGTATTTCTGTAGACTGGCCTCTTTCCTGGCCAGTTCTTGTCGCAAGTCTTGAATATCCTGTGAGATTACAAAAGGAGAACAATTTACACAGTTTAGTACATTTAATTTATGGAGAATTTACAATAGATGTAGTCAAGCTTGTAGAAGACTTTCAATATTTCAAAACAGAAACTGCAGCAAACGATATCTTTATTTAACAATGCCCTGCATACAGACCTCAACTATGGACTTCTCCAGTGTAGCAACAATCATGCAATGTGAAATCAACTTTCAGATCAAGGCAGATATGATTACCACGGGACCTGCATTTGTCTTTTTTATCGGTTTAATCGTATCAAGCATTTTGAACAATCAGTTCATTTGTACTGAGGTTATGGATGCTATCTTGGAGAACAGTAAGGGGACATACTTGTGAACAACAAAAATCGCTTGGCAGTGGTATTAGTGCTAGCATTCACTCTGGAAGTGATAAAGAAATGGCTATTTTATCTAGGACAATTTTTTTTTTTTTATACAAGACATTAATTGACAGTTCATGCCATACCAAACATCCTCTTAAACTCCAACTTGCACAACATCAATAAAGGAAGATGGAATGATGGGAGATTTTTTTCAATAAGTCACTTGGATAAGTGATTCATCCAATTATCGTCTTCTTTCCAAAGAGAGTGGAGGGTTCATAAAACAAGTGTAGCCAATATAAAGACAAGAAAAAGTTATGTTAAAGCTAAACTGTGTGTTCATATGATCTTTCCTATGGACATTATGGATCTCTATTAAACTTAGCCATATGAAGTTCAAGAAAAGAATTTGTTTGCATAATTGGGAACTTTTGCCCATACTGAACTTGAGCATCTGCCCGATTTCACAGGAAATTTCAAAGCACACATGCCAAATAACTTAAAGACCACGGATACATGGGAGAAGTAAAAATTTCAGAACGCCCCCAAATATAATGGTATTCATAAGCAGATGCTGACGAATGGGGTGAGTGAGTGAATAGAATTTAATGTCGCTTTCAACAATATTTCAGCAGTATCACGACGAACCAACTAAGCACCACCCAGCCCAGTTGTGTTCCTGCTTCTTCAAAGAAGAAATCTTTGAAGCAGCATGGAACCAGACACTCTTCATCCACCCTATAATTATAAAAGACTGAGGACAGCTCACAAGACACAGACAGGACGGTTACATGGTGCAATAAAGACAAGTGATATTACAGTGCTAGACATCACATTATCAAGCTCCTGTTGCTTCTCAGCAAAATGCATTGAAGCAACAGGAACCTAAACCCACCCAATCACCCACTGCTGACGAATGGACAAATTTGACTCCTGCATGAGTGCAGTTGAGTTTGGTGCTCCTAGGCATAGTCATTGTTGACATATGCTCGTAACGAAGAACTGGAGACATACATGATGAAGACATGTATGATGAAGACAACTCCCCAAGGCCAAGTTTAGCTGAGGGGAAATGGGGAATAGTCGTGTAAACAGGCAAAAACCCAGTGTAACAACCTGAGAATCTAATCGGGTATTCTGTAGATAAATAAACAGATGTAGAAAATTTCATATGAGAAATAGTTAACTTCAGCTAACAATAAAGTTGGGATGGATGGCCTGACGATATGACAGATACATGAACGAACAGGTGCAAACCAATATGTCAAAGGGGCATACGAGTAATACAATTGTATGCAAGCATCATGTATCTGCACCTCTTTCACAACTTGTTCGGGCTTCTTCACGGACAACAAGAGCCTCTTCTGTAAGAAAACTGCTTCAGTTTGTCTGGCCAGATCAATGAACTTCTGAATGGACTGCTCAACACCTGTAATCAACACAGAACCAGGCAAAGAAAATGAAACATCTTGTCAAATTGGACTGACCATTAAGGGAAATTATTCATTAATTAATATGTGAGGCAAGTGCTATAGAATGGCCAGATAGTTTTTAAAACATTTTTTAACTAAGATGAGATGCAATCCCGTGAATATGCATTTCGCATCATGAAGGGGAGATAAACCACATCCCAGCCACACAAATATATCAGGAATTCACTGTCATGGTTAAGAGGAATTGGTCATATGCATTGGTCATATTTGGCCACCATATGTGACCACCTTACTTCCTCGAGGTAATGGTGTCTCCTAGGCAGACAGCGACACAGGTGCTCATGGCTTGCCAAATGTTGTTTGACCAGTGATGATAATCCATTAAACATAACTCGACAGTGATATATTTGTCATCATACCGGTTTTCAATTCTTCTGAATCGCTGGCATTAAAATGTTCCTGACTTGTCAGAGATTTGTAGCAGTTCTGCGAAAAGAAACCAGACAAAATATAATGACAACAATTAACAGGACAGTTAACATGGTTAATGATACAGCCAGACATGGACAGAATTTGCGGTTAGACGAAAAAGATGTTGCATCCAGTTTCTTAAGAGCAAGGTTATTATTCTGATGGCGAGTATATAGAAACCTCATAAGTTAGTACAACTAGCAAACAGGGTTGTCTCCCATTGCCTGGATACGACCCTGCCTTCAGCAATTTACAGATTTCTATAAAATGCTTCACCATTCTTTACACAATGGGTGGGGCGCCACCAACATGATCAAGCCATGTAGCCTTTGAAGGAAAAGGAAAATATGATATTATCAGAGGAGTTCTGTGCTTAACCCCCGAAATAAGCAAAACTGATTCACCAGTGTATGTTAGGCATTCTGCTACATAGGCCTATAACAGTAAATGAACCCATGGCAACTTGTGAATGTTAATCTCATTACTACTGTATAAATACCTCGTTCCAGCCCCAATTTATTATGGCCCAAAAAACGGACTCAAGGTTTTGGCATCCTGTGATGTTGGGTACAGTGAATGTCAGTTTTTGAGAAAAAAGACTATGCTTTATTTTTAAAATCAAAAGATTTTGCAAAATGCTGCATGGGTACTCGATGGTGGACCGCAAGTCCAAACCGCGATAATTTGGAGAAAAATTGATATTTCATGTCACAAATACCACATGCACATAATCAAATCACATAAAACGTGTAGCAAGTGTCAAAATCATTCAATGAAAGTGAATTATCATTATCATTATCATTGGCAAATTACTAAGTCGAAACCCTCATAATTTGGGCAAATATTTATATTTCATCTCATAAATAGCACAGGCACATCATATGAAACATGTGTACCAAGTTTCATAATCATCCAGTGACAGCTGACAACTGCAGCAAACATTCTATGTAAAGGTGTACATGTGTACTTTCGCTAAACAAAAAACATTATCATTAGAGAATCTCATGGGGTAGTGCCATAACTGACCCTGCTAGGAATACCCACTTGTACCTTTTTTGTTTTTATTTTTTCTGAATTTTTCTTGATTTTTTTTCAAATGTTTAATTTAACACGGACACGGATGACGATATCCTCTCTCCCTCTCTCACAAGATAAGGCGAGATAAAAATGATTAGTTTATCATTAGTGACTCACAAAAAATCCCGAGGGGGCAGACAGTTTTCACTTTTTGTCCTTGAGCATGTGCTCTGCTAATTTTATCGAATACCCGCCCATGTTGGTTACCTCCCTTGTTTTCTATGGGCTGAACACAGGATTTTATGGTCTCACTGGTTAATCTATCCCCAGAACTCACTAGCTGTGAAAGTGACGTCTGGCTTAGTAAATTTCTGGGAGCGGAAACGGGATCATCTTCGCACATGCACTGCCAGTAGGGCCTACGCAAATAGCCGATCGTGAGATTGGTCACTTGTAAACTAATAAAAAATTTTTTGTATTGCTATAATTGGAAAGAAAAAAGGATGCAATACTGGATACCATATCAAAGGCCTTAAATGGCTTAATGGCTATATTCCTTAACACACCCCCCACACCCTCCCAAAAAACAAACACTCAGAGCTAGAATAGGCAAGGGGAGATAACCCTGGCATAATAACAGATGAATGTTACAACTTCTCCCATTTTCGACTTTGTTATTCTGTAAGACCAGCAGCCTTTGCGGCGCTCCCTGACAACGGCGTGGGCTAAAGCAAGGCATAGCGACGTATTCACTTAGCCCAGGCAGACCGCGCTTCTCGCCGTTAAATCGTATTTCCTCGACGTTTGCGGCTGGTAATCATTTGGAATCGATAATATATTATTAATAAAGTAACATTTAGCAGCTGAAAGGATCAATTGTGTGGTAAAGACTCCAGGAAAGGGTAATAAACAGCTCTAAATAACCCACAACAGTGATCTACAGGGCGCTAACCCAGCCGTTAAAATCCTGGGGTTAACACAGCGGCAACACCGTCATTGTCGGCATATAGCACGGATAATCTGTTTTAATTTCCCCCCATAAAGCTGTTAATTATCCATATTCAATGATTGACTTATTAAATGATTAACATCAGCATGGAGGAGTATGTATCCGTGGCTTATAACCGTATGGTAAATTTTCTGTATAAACAGTCTATCCACACATCAGCTGGTAACTTGTAAGGGCATTTATCCAAACCGACTAGCGAGAGTTTTGACTGATATCTTGTCTTTGCCTCACCTGGCAGATTATCTGAATATTCGTAACTCATCGTGCTAGTTGTAAATATGGTCTGAGATTGTCATGAAAACTCAGTTTATATATAACCGAAGGAATTTTGCTAAAACAAGTATATATCTGCGTTATTTACCATTTCATGATCAATAAGTCAATCATTTAATAAGTCAATCATTGAATATGGATAATTAACAGCTTTATGGGGGAAATTAAAACAGATTATCCGTGCTATATGCCGACAATGACGGTGTTGCCGCTGTGTTAACCCCAGGGTTTTAACGGCTGGGTTAGCGCCCTGCAGATCACTGTTGTGGGTTATTTAGAGCTGTTTATTACCCTTTCCTGGAGTCTTTACCACACAATTGATCCTTTCAGCTGCTAAATGTTACTTTATTAATAATATATTATCGATTCCAAATGATTACCAGCCGCAAACGTCGAGGAAATACGATTTAACGGCGAGAAGCGCGGTCTGCCTGGGCTAAGTGAATACGTCGCTATGCCTTGCTTTAGCCCACGCTGTTGTTGTCAGGGAGCGCCGCAAAGGCTGCTGGGATACCCCCGTCTTACAGAATCGAGAAAAGAAACCCAACTATCCCAGTGGGCCCTTGTATGTCGTTCTGTAAAGTTGTGGTGGTAAAAATACAGAAATATACAGTGGTTTGTCCATTCAGGGATGAACCAAAACAACTTGAACTGGAAGGCCGGCGTGTTTGACGTCTGAACCTGAAGCATGAATGCGACAAATGGCTTCCCGTAATGGCAACACATTCTCCAGTTATTATACCTGAAAAGCTAATTCCAAATCGTCTACTAAATGCCTATTATCGGCACTTGGAGGAGGAAAATCAGGGGCACCTGCCGATGCCATGCTTTTTTGTTTTGGATTCTAAACCGGAAGCGGAAACCCAACTGAACCGCCACCTGGTGTGAACCATCGTAACTATCGGAATGACAGAAGAAGGAAGTAAACTCTGTGTGTTGGAGTTGAACGGAAAGATTGACAAATGTTGAGTCACTGTTGACGGCGGTTTTACGAGTGATCATGCAAAATGTTTGTCAAGAGTCTTACTTGATAATTTGTCTTTAAAAAAACGAGGAGATCAGCACCATGCCGGGCCGATCAAGTCGAAGAAATCGTGACTGCGCGAGCGGCCACCGGGATCGCGAGAGCAGCAGCAACAGCGGCAGCAGCATTTCGCGAACTCATCGACACAGAAGTTCACACAGAAGTCGACGATTTCGATTGAAACATAAAGAAAGAAACTTTTTAGCCGCAGTTTGTAGTATGGTTGTCATTGTGATTTTGTGTACAGCCCTCGCAGAGCCTAAATGGATTTCTCTTAGTGGAGGAGGTTGTAACCTAAGTAAATTAGGAGCTTATCAATTTTTCTATGCGGGACAAAATGCAGGGTTTTTTGACACTAAACTTGATCCTGGTAAAGGACATGAAACAGATATAGCAAGTGCAGACCTTAATTACCATTATGGTGGTAATAGGGGTAAGTCATTCAACACTTTATATACGTTGGCGAATTAGATGCAAAGTAACATGACGTATAGCCATAGTAGTGCTAGACGCAAATGAACTATAAGTCTGTATTTTTATTTATCGTCACATCATGTGTTATAATCAGGGAGGCAGAGGCCAATGCAGAGTCCGATCTAAGGTTACAGACATCTAGTTCATTTGCTTATTTCTGATAGTGCATAATAATGCCATGTATACCATGTCTGCACATGTTATTATATTGGATTAATTTGCACAATAAAGCCTGTAGACCACATCAATCTTGGATAAACTATATGATACATGTAGCTTGTGATTAACAAGATGTAAAACAACTTTGTCAACAATCGATGGTGTTACAGACTGGAGCAGACAAACTACTGTTATCTGCTGTGTTAGCTCAGTTTGAGCCTCATGTTCGGGTCGTACTAAAAACTGCGCGGAACTGCGCGGAGCTTAATTTCAACTGCGCGTGGATTATTTGATGGAGTTTTCTTTACTTGCTGACGAGCAGAATATTGATATTAATGAAACAGACAACAAAATCCGCAAAATGTAGACTATATGTCGCTTGAAACGAGAGAGAACGAAATTCAATTTATGCGCGGAGATTATGTTTCACTGCCCGGAGATTCGCTTCGCTGGAATGGAATCGTTAATATTAGAGCACATTATCCTACCTTATTCGTGCAAGAAGATGTCCATAAACATACCCACTCTCCTGGTATGTTCTGACCCGACATTGTCTGAATATTTACTGTGGTCATATTCACAGTTCCGTAAATATATGTAGTATATATATACGTCAGAGCAATGTTTCGTGATAATTTCGGGAGTTATCTTCGATAACTCCACAGGCATATCTCTCTTCAGGGGCCGCCTTTTAATACAGGAGGGTGTTAGCCATCAAATCTTTGATTTGCGTAGCAGTTCCTTTAAGTTTCTCCTCCTCTTTAATCATCCGTTAGAAGTCAGAAATAGTATTCCTATTTCCAGTGACTGGTGTTGGTATACATGTAGAAGAAAAACCCTTGGGCAGCAGTAAGATGTCGTCATGGGACAGCCTCAGTTTAGAGATGTTTCTGATGTATGTCATGGCTAATGTAATTTCCACATATCTCAACATATTTCATATGTTTACTTTTCTTGGGTCGTTGTTTCTGTAGAGATGTGTAGTTTTCATTCTGCCTCTTCGAGTCAGATCGAATTCAGTAGAGTCAGTAATTAGCTTCGAAGATCTGTGTAAATTTCTCCCTCTTTCAAACACAAAAGCCGGAGGGTATGGACATCAGTAGGTTGTCGTCATCGGACCGCCTCAGTATAGAGTTGTTTCTTATGTTAGTCTTGGCTAGTACCAATCTCGCTTCGCGAGATCCTTATCGACATTTTTCAAACATATTTCATGTGTTTACTTGTCTTGAGTCGTTCCTGTTCTTTTCTGTTGATGGTATTCCTGTCTAATAAGTTCCCATTAGACAATTGTATGGCACATTAGGTTTAGCACCTTTTTATGCGTTGAGTTGATATCGATCTCAGGGATTTCGACGTAATGTTTGTTGTCATACAGCTGAGCGTAGGCTTCAGCTATACATGTATATCGATCATTGTCTAGAATAACAGTCGTGTTATTCTTATCCAATTTAGTGATAACTATAATTCAAGTTATCGGACCTCAGTTTACTGAGCGACTTCCGCTCCCCCGTAGATAGATTATCTCCGTATACGCTTCGCGTATATGAAGTTAGCCCAAGTCTTGTGGCATACAGATAATTCTCCGTGCTGTTCAATCCAAGTGGTGACTGGAATTCGGATTTGCCGTAAAATGGATGTGTCTTTTGGATTGGTGTAGAATCGGAAAATCGTTCACTGCATCGCATGTTCTTGGTCATCCGTTTAAAGTCAGAAGCTTGGCTAATGCCAATCTCGCTTCGCGAGATCCTTATCGACATTTTTCAACATATTTCATATGTTTACTTGTCTTGAGTCGTTTCTGTTTTTTTCTGTTGAGGGTATTCCTGTCTAATAAGTTCCTATTAGACAATTGTATGGCATAGTAGGTTTAGCACCTATTTATGCGTTCACTTGATATCAACATTTTTCAACATATTTCATGTTTACTTGTCTTGAGTCGTTTCTGTTCTTTTCTGTTGAGGGTATTCCTGTCTAATAAGTTCCTATTAGACAATTGTATGGCATATTAGGTTTAGCACCTATTTATGCGTTGACTTGATATCAGTCTCAGGGATTTCGACGTAATGTATGTTATCATACAGCTGAGCGTAGGCTTCAGCTATATACATGTATACATCATGGGTCAGAACATACCAGGAGAGTGGGTATGTTTATGGACATCTTCTTGCACAGGGTCAGAACATACCAGGAGAGTGGGTATGTTTATAGACATCTTCTTGCATTACACTAAGTAGTGCATATTCGAGCATGATGATTCCAGGTGAAATGATAACGAATTTGAAATTCGAATTCGGCGCAGTTCAAATTCATACGGGCTCGATTTCCGCGCAGTTGAAATTTATACCAAGGATTTCCGCGCAGTTGAACTTTACGCCAAATTTGCTTACGGGCTCAATTTCCGCGCAGTTAAAATTTATACCAAGTTCACGTTCGGACAGATGAAATTCACACACCCAAGCCTTTTGAAATTCATACATATCAGAATTAGTTCAATCCAGAAGAATCTGCGTGGGGTGAAGCTGCCATGGATTTCCGCGCAGTTAAACTTTATACGGGCTCGATTTACGCGCAGTTGAAATTTATACCAAGTTCACGTTCGGACAGATGAAATTCATACACGCAAGCCTTTAGAAATTCATACACATCAGACTTAGTTCAATCCAGAAGAATCTCTGTGGGGTGAAGCTGCCATGGATTTACGCGCAGTTGAAGTTTACGCCAAATTTGCTTACGGGCTCGATTTCCGCGCAGTTGAAATTTATACCAAGTTCACGTTCGGACAGATGAAATTCACACCCGCAAAGCCTTTTGAAATTCATACATATCAGAATTAGTTCAATGCAGAAGAATCTGTGTGGGGTGAAGCTGCCATGGATTTCCGCGCAGTTGAAGTTTACGCCAAATTTGTTTACGGGCTCGATTTCCGCGCAGTTAAATTTATACTCAATTTACGTTCGGACAGATACAATTCATACACATCAGACTTAGTTCGAGCGTTTCGAATCTGAGTGGAGTACGAATAAGGTAGGATAATGTGCTCTAATATTAACGATTCCATTCCATTCCAGCGAATCTCCGGGCAGTGAAACATAATTTCCGCGCATTTGAATTTCGTTCTCTCTCGTTTCAAGCGACATATAGTCTACATTTTGCGGAGTTTGTTGTCTGTTTCATTAATATCAATATTCTGCTCGTCAGCAAATAAAGAAAAATCCATCAGATAATCCACGCGCAGTTGAAATTAAGTTCCGCGCAGTTACGCGCAGTTACGCGCAGTTTTTAGTACGACCGTCATGTTCATCTGTTCAAAATATAGGTCAGAACCACAGGTGCTTCTATCTACCGTTCTATGTTCCACCCCCAACCCTATCGCCGATATGGTATAGGGTTGGGGGTGGAACATAGAACGGTAGATAGAAGCACCTGTGGTCAGAACCCTGTCTATATGTGTATATTTATACAAACATATTAGTTACAGAGACTCCTACATTTTATCAACACCTGGCATGATATAACTAATTATTTGTTGCTGTCTTCCACAGTTATGACGAACTGCGTTACACCAAAAGCAGTAGGGTTGATGAAGAGCATTATAGGGTTTTGTTTTTTAGCAATCCTCTGTAGTTTCTTTGCATTCCTGCTGGATTTATTTGGGCCCCTGAGGAGAACATTCAAGATAATCAGAAGAAATGCCATCTTCAGTATTCTTACAGGTGAGCTGATTGGTTTACATATATATGTTCTGTGTGATTGGTTGACACATGTTCTGTCATGTCTGTGTGTTGTAGTTTTTCTTAGTCACAATGGTTACACGTTAGCTGATTGGTCAATATATTTTTACCTCTCAGCCATGCAGACTGTGGGGACTTGTAATTGGTTTTTACATCTAGTCGCCGGTTATCCATTTGTCAACAATTTCTTGTCCGGTTTTTATGTGCTTCAACATGTTTGATGATATTCCACAGATTTATGGCCTGTGATCCCATCATGCAGTCAACAGTCCATATCACGGTTACTATTTGATGGACAACTTTGAAACCTAAATGGAAGATGCTTAAAATCTTAACAATGTGCATGGTTGAGTTTTTTTTATTTTTACACGTACATGTACCAATGATTTTCCTTGGATAATCAAGGAAATAACTGTGTTGGACCAGTGCTTGAAAATATTTCAAGGACTCGCCAAGATGGCGAGGAGAGGTCTATTGCCAAAGTGGTGAGTAAATCGTTGAGTGAGTGAGTGATTTAGGGTTTAAAGTCGCGTTCAGCGTTATTTCGACCATATAGCTACGATATAACTCACTCACTCCCTCTATGGGCAATTCCATGTAAACATGGACATGATCAGTAAAAAATAAACTTAATGGTATGTTACTAATTCTTTTCCTATAACATAGTTTATATTCCTAAGTTCGTGGAAATTATATTTTGTTTAGGTTTTAATCCACTAATAGACTTCTATTTTTTTGATGAAATGTCGTGCAAAATAGCACCCTGTCTACTCTTACTTTATTGAATAAATCTTTATCTTTTGTCTACAATACATTGGCCTAATCATGTACTTTTAACCAGAAAATGCAGGTATCAAAATTTCCCTTTAGTTTATGTAGCATACACAGTAGTATGCTATCATGTTATATGATGTAACCTGAATCACGAAAAATGATTTGTTTCTAAACTGATAAAAATCTCTGAGCAGCATTAGAGAAATATTTCATAATTTCTTTGTTTTACTTATGCCTTGCCCTTAGTCATTTCTGATAAAGCTGCTGATATATATTGAATACAAAAAGAATGGTGGTACATGTACTTTGAAAATTGTAACCGGAGTCACATGTAACCTGAGTCACGTTTGATGTGCATCTCATTACACATAATGCAAAGAAAATAACTACAACTTTACAGATGTATAAACTACTATACATATGCATTGATGAAATATTTGAGACCAGAATTTTGATCAGTTATTTTGCGATTCTTTTCACCTTCAAGTATGAGTATACACATTTGTGCCTGATATCCTAATTTGGGATTTTGTTCTATATAGTTTCACTGCACCTTGGATATTAAGAGTTGGATTGCTGAACTCTTCTCTGTCGTTCATGTACATTTGTCTTCGAAACAAGATATAAACTACACCAATCATGGATGATGCCAATTAATAATGAGGACCGTAGATTCAATATACAATGTACAGGGCAAATCTCCAGAACTGGCATTAGTGTGTGTGATGTTTGCTGTTTGCATTTGGATTCTTTTGGGTGCAATACATGTATGTGCTTGCATATACAATGTAGATGTGTATATCGACCTGCACATCCCGTTGAATTGTTTCTTTTGAATTGGTCTTACTCATTTCTGATAAAGCTGCTCATATATTGAATACAAAAAGAATGGTGGTACTTTGAAAATTGTAACCGGAGTCACGTGTAACCTGAGTCACGTTTGATGTGCATCTCATTACACATACATGTAATGCAAAGAAAATAACTGCAACTTTACAGATGTATAAACTACTATACATATGCATTGATGACATAAATATTTGAGACCAGAATTTTGATCAGTTATATTGCGATTCTTTTCACCTTCAAGTATGAGTATACACATTTGTGCCTGATATCCTAATTTGGGATTTTGTTCTATATAGTTCCACTGCGCCTTGGATATTAAGAGTTGGATTGCTGAACTCTTCTCTGTCGTTCATGTACATTTGTCTTCGAAACAAGATATAAACTACACCAATCATGGATGATGCCAATTAATAATGAGGACTGTAGATTCAATATACAATGTACAGGGCAATTCTCCAGAACTGGCATTAGTGTGTGTGATGTTTGCTGTTTGCATTTGGATTCTTTTGGGTGCAATACATGTATGTGCTTGCATATACAATTTCTTCTAGATGTGTATATCGACCTGCACATCACTTGAATTGTTTCTTTTGAATTGGTCTTACTGATCGAGTCCTATCATACATGTACATCTGAAATACTACACATAATGTGTACCACCTACTGGACCATGATACTGCAGTGATGGAGAGGTCATATTAATGAACATAACATGATAAAAATCTGTGTATTCTAACCAAGCACATTTAGAATTATCATGCAGCATACATGTACATGTAGTTCATATATTAATAGTGTTGCATATTCTATTCAGTTTTGTGTCAACGATTAGATTTGGACAAACTGTAACCTGAGTCACGGTAACCTGAGTCATGCAATCTTCTTAAATTATCTCCCTGTTGCTATTATATATCAAGTTCAATATTGCATAAATATTCGGATGTACTTTGTTTAATCAATATTTGATTAATTCTCTCACTTAATTAATTCAAAGAGAAATCTCATTTGAACTACATGTATATTGGTCTGGGGGTCATTTCATTTTCTTGTAACTATATACATGATAAAAAGCAGCTTATTCTATCCAAATACATTTAGAATTATCATATAGCTTTGTTCCAGTATTACTAGTGTTGCATGTTCTGTTTTGAGTGACCATGTTTAGCCCCGGACAAACTATAACCTGAGTCACAGTAACCTGAGTCACGCGATCTTCTTTAATTATCTCCCTGTTACTATTATATATCAGGTTCAATATTGCACAAATATTTAGCTACGGATGTACTTTGTTTTTGAAAGTTTGATGAATTCTCTCACACAATTAATTTGAAGAGAAATCTCGTTTGAACTATATAGTGGTCTGGGGGTCATCTCTTTTTTTCGTAACCTGAGTCACGCTCTTGTTTTTGTACATGAAAGTTACAATTTGAATTTAGATAATCAACTGGTTGTGTAATTGGTTAGGTCTTACCCTGAAGTAAATAACTGCTGGATGTGGGTTATTACATGTCATTTATATGAAAATCTGAGCAAATTGAATTTGCTCTTGGGGCTCTGAATGTAACCTGGGTAACGCTGGAATTGCCCCTATGATTAGCTGGACATATGTGACTGTGTACAGCTGGACATATGTGACTTGTACAGCTGGACATATGTGACTGTGTACAGCTGGACATATGTGACTGTGTACAGCTGGACATATGTGACTGTGTACAGCTGGACATATGTGACTGTGTACAGCTGGACATATGTGACTGTGTACAGCTGGACATATGTGACTGTGTACAGCTGGACATATGTGACTGTGTACAGCCATCATGTAGAGGAAATTAATCTTCCCCTGACGTGGGTTAAGATCAGGTAACAGGTTTCATTTGTGTGTGATCATCGATTGAATTTGCACAAGAAATATATGCGTAGCAGTGAAAAACAACTTTTGCTAGGGGTGCTTGCATAGCACTACCTCTGTTAACTGTTGTCAGACATCAGTAATGCATAGAATTACATCAAATATACCTGCCTAAACTCTGTCAACGCCATCCAAAATGTGAAGTAGTCTTATCAGCAACCATAGCAACTGTAATGGTAAATGATCGCAGATTGAAGTCTACTTTTTTTTTTCGTAGTGTGTACGAAAACCCTGAGTTTTTTACATGTAGATCTCATTTAAAGATGATTTGGAGGGAGAGAAATAGCTTCATTAATGATAGAACAATCAGCCCACGTTTAAGTTTAATAATTAATTTTGTGGGTAAAGTCCATGCAGTTGGCAATGGACTGATGTTGTAGGACATACTAGGAGACAAATCTTTGCACAATTCACGCTGCTTCTGCAACTAAAAAAAACAACAGATTGTGAGTATTTTCACTCGCCAGATAGCGACTACATGAAAGTCTAATTTTCGAGCCCTTCATCCCATCATGCAGTCAACAATTTCTTGTCTAGTCCATATCTTCTATGGTTACTATTTGATGAACTTTGAAACTTATATAGAAAATGCTGGCTGGCACAACATGTACCTTGCGAATGTGCACTCTCTGGTTTTTAACATGTTTTGTTGATTTTCCACAAAGTTCTAGCCCTTTTATTCTAGCTGTCAGTCCACAATTTCTTGTTCTGTCGACATATCGGTTTCTATTGATGGACAACTTTGAAACTTACATGGAAGATGTTTAATACCTTGAAGATGTGCAATGTCAGGATTTATGTCCAATGTAATTTTTTTGTCTAAGTTATTGACCTTTTTTCTCAACCTTGAAATGTGCTCTCTCATAAATTCTTGTTCATTTTGTATTTAATAAGCACTGCATATTCATGTTGTATTGTATTTCCAGTTGTGATCTGTGTTGTGGTGAATGGATTCACTTACTGGGTGACTACCGAGGTGGAAAACTTGCAGAGGAATACAAAGTCGCATACAGGAAGCAAAGTTGTGGTGGACTTTGATGTGAGCTTTTACCTCGTGGCTGCTGCTGGGGGCGTGGCCGTCATAGCTACTGCCTGTAACTGCTTGCGTAGATACCCTGTGTATGAGGAGAGCCAGGCAGAGTCGCTGTTGGAAGATTACGACGGCATGGACAACATTTTACACGCAGGGCCAGATGTCTCCGCCTTGGCACAGATGCCACCACCACCTGCGTACACGCCTTAAGCATTCAGAATTGATGTGGGTGCATAGTAACAATTTAACCATATACCCTCCACTAAATGACTTTCATATACTAGTTTCCAGTATCAAATAGTTACCATGGCAACCACTGTATAATTTACCCTATTTGGTCAGGTGTGGGTTGATTAGTATCATGACTGGAGGAGTTGAGGAACGGGGAGTATTTTATTGCTCCTGGCATGCCTGGAGTATGTGGAGAGAGGGATCAAACTGTAGACTGCACTATTGATCTGGCTAAACTTGGTAAAAGCTCCGGAAGAAAAAGTAAACAAAATTGTGTTGCATGTTCTGATGTCACAGTAACGTCACAGTTTCTTTGTATGTTCTGATGTCACAATTTATGAGGATCCGTCGTGAATGCTTACCCTCTCCCATGTTTTTGTTGGCATGGTAGGGTTAAGCTACATTTCAACTGGACTACATGCTTTACAAAATTCTTGAGAGCACTTATTACAGGCTGCCTTATTAATCTTCGTTTGCAGGAATAGTAATGAAAAATTTTATACAGAGGAAATAAAAAAGCCCCCGAAAATATGATATATTAATATTATCCTGAAGAAATGGTGGTCAGTTTGTAGATTTCAGTTTGGTATATAAGATGCAAATAAGACAAATTATACAGAGATTCCGCCATTGATTTTTAACTAGTTCTAAAGAGGTCGACTTACTCAAAATGGACACACTGTCAAAAAAATACAAAAATATTAGGTTTGAAACCTACTTCTCAGAAAGCCTGAGTTGATAATCTTAACAGTTGCATTGTTCTTGAGGGGTTTCATTACTTGTTTATCTGATGAAAAAACTCAAATGTTCAGCCTATCTATACTATGTATTTGAGGTTTTCTCCTATCTTTTAACATGCAATTTCGTCAATTAATGTATCTCTATTGCCAAAAATCTACATGTTTATGGTCCCATTTTCTGTGACTAATTTTAATCAGTAACATATGTGATAAAAATATAAGCAAAAAACATTGAATGTTCACCATGTTAATTTTTTTGTAAGAAATATTTTATTAAAAATCCCGCTGAAACCCAGGTTATTTCTTAGATTACATGTATCTGATTCATATGAAAAATGATTTATATGAAAAACAACAGGGTCAAAATATCTTATTTTTTAATACACTCCTGTTATCAGTTGTATTATAATATCAGGCCGTTATTCAATAAACTTCTACTGTTTTTTTTTTTGCATGTGAAAGGTAATGAACCTCCGTAACTTCAAGTAGCTTTGGAGGGTGAGCAAACTATTAGGTATTGGCTGATCAAAATCTCCTAATTTTAGGGTGATTAAACAGTAATGGGAGAGATTAAATTATTTCTGTATTATTGTAGTGATGAATACACAGTACGTAAGCAACCCTCTTGAAGAACACCACATTAAGCAATTGCTGAGGTGATTGCCATTGTAAAATTTTTATGTGCTGGTTATTTGAATGCCACCAGATTGGATAAAGGATCATGGTAGTAGTTTCATGGTAGTGGAGGGTATACATGACCACATCCACCCCACTGAAAAAAAAAGAGAAGACACAATTCTAAACTATATGATGTGATAATAACTATGCCATGAATAACATGTCAAATACAAATTATTGTCCAATGCCATAGAATGCTATCTCACTGTTCAGCTTATATTCATATTGTCTGTATATATATTTTCTGTTGGGAGTTGCACTACAGGTATACAACCAGGGCATCTTTACATGGCTTAGTAAGGTTGGACATGTTGGATATGAAACAAAAATGGTCAGGCACTAGTTTGGTCTAACGCCAACCCTAATCCCAGTGATCCATCTATTGTCAGTTGTTTTGTTAGATGTTTATTGTTTTGTTAGATGCAGTCATATAATATGATAGCAGGTTCTGTCTGTTTGTCTTTATGTTTGTTGTCTGTGTAAAATCTCCAGTTCCAGGTTTGTTTTATGGATCAGTACCGAACTGTGTGTATACCTTACCCAGGAGGCAAGAGGAATCCTATTCAGCTTTTGGGCCAAAGGTATTAAGTGTCCTAAAAATTAGGAATTCATCATTGTCTGTGCAATATCTGCACTTACGGTGTTATGGATTGGTACCAAACTTTGAGTATACCTTACCAATGGAACAAAGATGAATGCATCAACTAGGATGAGGTCACTGATCCTAAAATCAAGAAATCGTTGAAAATTGTTCTGTTCATGCTATATAACTTAAGCCCATGGCAAAGAAGAAGCCTATTGATTTTAAAGTGATCGTAAACCCTCAAGTCAAGTTTCAGGTTCCTGTTGCTTCAATGCATTTTGCTGAGAAGCAACAGGAACTTGATAATGTGATGTCTAGCACTGTAATATCACTTGTCTTTATTGCGCCATGTAAGCATCCTGTCTGTGTCTTGTGCGCTGTCCTCAGTGTTTTATAGGGTGGGTGGAGGGTGTCTGGTTCCATGCTGCTTCAAAGATTTCTTCTTTGAAGTAGCAGGAACACAACTGGACTGGGTGGTGCTTAGTTGGTTCGTCGTAATATAGCTGAAATATTGTTGAAAGCGACGTTAAATTCTATTCACTCACTCACTCACTCACTCAAATGAAAGACCATTGCGAACAGTGTCAGAAAATATTTATTGTAATTTTTTTATGATTTTATTACACAAAGTAAACTGCAATTAAAGCATGGTATTCTATGGTGGTCTGTTGCAATCATATTTAGTTCCAGTGACGTCACACTGCCTTAATACATATATTTCAAAGTTTGTATGCACTTTCCAATGCTTGATTCAACTTAATGTATGTATTCTATGAGTTTCAACACACTCACTGTTCCAATGTGCATGTTCCAAAATCTGGGAAATTAAATGCAAGATTCAAATTGACTTGAAACATGCACATTGGAACAGTGAGTCTGTGTCAAAGTATACACACCTGAAGCTTGAATCAAGCACTGGAAAGTGCATACAAAGTTTGAAATATATGTATTAAGGCACTGTGAGGTCACTGGACCTAGATATGATTGCAACAGACCACCATAGAATACCATGCTTTAATTGCAGTTTACACTGTGTAATGAAATAGTAAAAAATTACCATAAAGATTTTCCCAAACTGTTTCCAATGGTCTTTCATTTGATGGAAACTTTACTTGAGGATTTACGATCACTTTAAAGTCTGGCCGTTCATCCATCTTTCTTTCGGTTAACTTCTCCTGTCTGTGCTGTATCTACATTTCCATCTTATGGATTGATACAAAAATATAGATATACCTTTTATATGACACAAGAAAACAACATAGATCTATTTGGAGGTTAAAGTTGCCGTGAACCAAAAACTGCACGAAACTTTGAGTATACTACCGGTATGCTAAACAGAGATGTGTATATGTGCAAGTCCAAACTTCATTCATGTATAGTTGCAAATATTAAGTCTCTTCAAATGTGCTGGCCAGCTTGTTTAGAAGGCCACATGGGCTCTTGATTTTCTGGTGTATTAATTTGATATAAAATGGTTACCGGTACATGCCATCCTTTTTTTATTTTGGTAGATCTGGCCATCACCTTCCAGTACTACCATATGTAATATCACTGTTAGATCTGGCCATCACCTTCCAGTACTACCATATGTAATATCACTGTTAGATCTGGCCATCACCTTCCAGTACTACCATATGTAATATCACTGTTAGATCTGGCCATCACCTTCCAGTACTACCATATGTAATATCACTGTTAGATCTGGCCATCACCTTCCAGTACTACCATATGTAATATCACTGTTTTCCATTTCACTTATTTAGTTGTACTGGTACATGTAGACATGCCAGATGTTCTGAGGAACTGTTGAATAACAACTTCTCCATCCTTGGGAGTGACATTTCAAAACATATTCTCTTAACTTTTTTGAACGAATGACATCAGACAAATGATGACACCTTTAAAGAATTCCTGAAGTTGAAAAGCCCACTTCTTCTAGATTTTCTCTCAGTTTGTTTAACCTGTGATACTTAGATATATGTTCAGAAATATTTTGTATGAAAAAATGTGGCATATAAAAAACTGGCCATTAAATAAAATGGTATTTTTAGTATCATTTTGGTATTTGTGTTGTATCAACACAGTATTAAAGATACTTGAACTCGTCTAGAGACTGATAACTGATCTGCCACTTGTCATATCTCAAGGTCGTTCATTGACCGCTTTACTGCTGGGTTTGTGGCAACACACAGAACTTCACAATCCGTTCTACTCGGAAACAGGTCAGAAAGTGTACAAAGTCATGTGACATTAATCTATTTCCAATAAATATTGAAACGCGCCTTTGATTGATTGGTCATCATGAAGTAGCAATTGGCATTTATTTTCACGTCAGAAGGTTACCGACTGACCTTGAGATATCAATTTTTCTTAGGTTTACTTGAAGGTTTTTAGAACTGTTTTTGCCCAAATTCTGATTGACTGTGATCAGTTTCAATGTTAGTGGTCCAAGTTTCAATTTTATTGATAAAAAAAAGGAAAAAGATTAGCAAAACTTATTCGACATGTGTACACGGTGTAGGTATAATGTCAATTATTTATGAATGGTATATTCCATTTATTTATATATTATCAGGGTTATAGAGTGGAAGATGGCAGGCAAATCTCTTTAGCCACACTTCGATACAATTGTAAGCATCGCTTATTATATTGTTTGTTTTTCCAAATTTTGAATGTGTCTGTGTTATCATCTGATTTATTATGTCATGTATATTGTACATATATTTAAGAAAACCTACATGTATGTAAAGTTTATCTGTTTTTTTGCTCATATATTCAGCATATGACTTTACCATTATAAATTTATCATTTAGTAGTGCAAGTACCATGAAGATAAATGCGGTAGTTTCTGCTGAACTCATATGCTAAAGACACTATAATATTCTTATTGTCAGGGCTTTATTCCCCCGTCACCTATATAATTATATACCAAAAATGATACTCCTTGAAAACTTGCTGTACAGCCTACATGCAATCTTCATACTCTCTAATTTGTCATAGACATGATGGAATGTGCACACTTGTTAGACAAGTATTTGGGTTTCAGCATGCCATGGTTTTGTAACTAATGTGTTAAGTTTTCTTTCAGCAAAGATCGCCAAAATTTGTGATCACCCTTTGTGATTTGTGATTCACCAAGCCGAGAATTACCATGCGGATTTAGTTACAAAGGCTAAACAAATTGTGGGAAACAGGTTTGAAGTTTTGGCCGCAACATTTTGTGCCTAAATCTGAAACGCAACATCATCCGAACGCATGGCACGATCATAGGTAGACACTTCTGTACGTATCTTCAGAAGTCCATAAAACTGTGGACTTCTCGTATCTTCTAATGAAATTTGAAATTCCATTGGCTCGGTAAGATGGAAAGGTAAAAACTGTCGATGCTGAACTACAAAAATATATATATTGTGTGTGTGTCACTGCACCACTTTTTCTGAAGGTCTTCGACACGAAACAAATTTTCGAGTTTTTTTTTTTTTGGCCTAGCTACCACGTCCAAAAGTGGTAGGCTACGTGGCCAAACTATTGAAATAGAAGCAAATCGCAGAAATGCACTCGACTTTTGAATTTACAAGTTTGAGGGCCAATGGGCGCCGAGAGTGATTGAAAGTAATTCAGAATGATGGGAATAAGTGATGATATTATTGTTCTGCAGTTGCAAATTCTAAACTTTACTGGATGTCAAGTGTAGTTTCGGCGATAAGTCTGAGATCTCTGAATATTTGCATGTCAACTTATGAACGAAGATTTGAAGCGATCGTCATAGGTACTGTAATAACCGTGATAATAATTCGATCGCAAGAATTTTCATATCCAGAAAATATCGACGATCAATTTACCAGTCTGGGGACCAAGTCACAGAAGTTATAAAAAATATAACTTAGCCAAGGTATCAACTATACACGTACATATTACAATATCTCAGAAGTTTTATGTTGTGGTATCAATTTGACCTGCAGAAGTTGACCAGAGCTGGGACAGAAGGGAAGATAACATGATCTTTCAATGCAAACATGGCGAGGTTACTCTCAGAAGGGTGGATTTGGCGGTAAATGTGGTCCACATTCCATCAGCAGGGTGCCTGGTAACTTTATAAGGCTACATAATGTCAATTTGCACAGTAAAACAAAAACAAGTGTGGCTCTTCAAAAACGAGCCTGGGCTTAAGGTCTTAATGTCTTGGCTTTCCAGGAATATTATACATAATTGAGGGGAAAATCTGGAATGCAAGGATGTAAGCGGATACGCAATACACCTATCTATGTTATAATCTCATGTTTAGGTAAGTTTATACCACATGCACTAAAGAAGGCTGTTAAACATAATAAACAACAAAAATGATGTTGCTAAATTGACACAGCCATTATTTTGTGAACAGTGGAAATTTGAATATAATCACGTGTAGAGATTATACTTCTATAACTTCTTTGAGTTGGTCCCATGACTGTTTATTGTACAGATCTCTAATTACAAAAACAAATACAAGATCCTATACGTTTATCTAATCAATTTCTGCTTAAGTTGGGTTGTGAATTGATTGATCAGACTTTTATATAAGATTTGGGATGACCATGTTAACGTGACTGAATCAATCATCTAACCTTTTGTACAGTATATGGTCAATTAAAGGTACTCTCATAGTCAGATGTTTCCGTGTCTTATTGTGTATTGGAGATATAATGGCCAAGGCCAAACAACCAAATTTTCTTTTAAAGTTGTACAATGTTTTGATACAAATTTGTTCGAGTGTTTGTTTCTACGTGGACTGAAGCCAATAACTGATGAGAAAAAATAGTTTTGCTGGTTTTCCGGAGAAAATGATACCGTATCGAAATCCTACAATATCGAAATGTATGAGAACGCATCTGTAAATTCGACGCTTTTCTGAGAGGGCCGGCCGTCTTACGAAGTTTTTAAAAACAATAAATGAAGGCTGAACCCATATAATGTTTTGGTTTTGGGGCATAACACAACGGACCCACAACACACCCCCGGATTAGCACAACGGACCTTCAACACACCACAACGTAAGAGTACTAAATTGGAGTCGTGCAATACAAATTTGTTTCTTATTTATATTCCAATGTATCCGATATAGAATAAATATACATATCCATACATATCGGGAGCATCCTCCCCGTGAAATTTTGAAAATGTTCCTTTCAGTTTGCTCACTTTGGCGCATTTTCAGAAAAGATTTTAAGGTGAAAATTTTCACAATTTCCGCCTTTCTAACAGAGGCAAGCACCGATGCGTTAGTTGTTGCATCAATGCTAAGCTGAATTGTTCCTACGAAGTACGCTACCATCTGCAAATTGTCTGGTAGTCCGTCAGAGTGTCCATCCGAGACCTTTCGTCTGCAAAATAAGGAGAACCGTTGACACCGTTTTTGCATGAAGGTGCATTAGGGGACTGTTACCAGCAAGTTCTGAGCTGACCTACTTTCGATGAAAATTTCTGGTGATTTTTGGTGAAAATCACTATGATTCTGACTTGGGCCGTGCCCATCTTGATATAGGCCTAGGCAGGATTTCAACTTGGGGCGGGGGGATTTCCAAGAGCTCAGTGCGCGTCGGAGTCCTAATGCCTACCCTATATAGGTCACACTGTCATGTTTGAAGGTGTGGGTGCCAAATGCGGCAATTTCCGGCGCTAATTAACGTTTTTATCGAAAATGAGAGACATATACGGAAAAGATAATTAACGAAGACTCTGCTGGAGATAACACTAAATCAGATAGAACGAACACTGGGAAGAAGTTGGCACTTTGCGTGAAACTGCAATTTAAAACTATATAATAAATGTGGACCCGTGAAAGAAGGAAGAAAGAGGGGTCGGACAATTTGGAGATTTCAGACGCTTCTCTAGTAATTTTCCACACATCAAGGCACTTCAGTCACAATTATTGGGGGGTGGGGGCAAAATGGTCCTTGCCCCCCCCCCCCTTTCACCGCGCCTGCCGTTAGGAAGATATATCATTTTTCTTTTCATACCCACCAGGGAGTGTTTCTCAAAAGACTCTGGTAAAGTCGCTTTGGAAGGAATCCGATGAGCTGCATGTGGGCTTCGGCTCCATCAAATATAGAAACAAAAGACTCTAGTTATATGTTAATTCGCTTGAAAAACACGAAAGAAACCAAATCTACATGGTATCGAAATATATTTTCTTCTTTAAAAGCAACTAGCTCTGTCTAAAAAATCGTCTGAACCAGAAAGTGTCGGTTTATGTGAATATCTTATTTACCGCATATAGATTTTTTCCCCATATCACATTTCTAGATTTACTGTCTTTTATTTTCAGATATAAAAATCATGAAGTTCAACCCAATTCGTTGAAGAAAGTTTTCATCACGACCTTATTTTACTCCATATTAGGCGATATTTTGGCCTATACGTGGTGTGGTTGTCCTAAAAATAATTGTGTTTTTATGTAACGGCAAGAGAAAATATATGCACACATTGGGACTAACATTGAACAAGTCCTTGTCCACTGCGCCAGAATGGACCTATCATGTCCACCCCAGACCTGCTGATCTTTTGAGCGAAATTCAACCCATGGCCACGAGAACCCTCCCGTCGTGTTCTACAGCTCGAGACAGAAGAAACAAGAGTAGTATATAAAGAGTAAAACGAGTCTTTTGCGTCTCACTGCGCATGCGCGGAGTTAATTTTTGGGTTGCCATAGGGGGGGTTCGCATACGTGAGTTAATTTTTTTGAGATGTGAGTGGGTGGGTTCAAAATGGCGGACGTTGAAAGTCCGCCATTTTGAACCCACCCACTCACTTGGGTGCACTGATTGACCTGGGATGTGAGTGGGTGGGTTTAAAATGGCGGCTGAGGGTGTTGTGTGTGTAAAATAAGGGTCCGCCATTTTGAACCCACCCACTCACCGGGGTGATTGAGTGCTATGTGAGTGGGTGGGTTCAAAATGGTGGCCGGTTATTTTCTCTGGGACGTTGAAAGTCCGCCATTTTGAACCCACCCACTCACTCGGGTGCACTGA
This sequence comes from Hanleya hanleyi, assembly GCA_036873755.1. Taxonomy (NCBI): domain Eukaryota; kingdom Metazoa; phylum Mollusca; class Polyplacophora; order Lepidopleurida; family Hanleyidae; genus Hanleya; species Hanleya hanleyi. The sequence continues at coordinate 6,640 of JAVTVY010021294.1, read as the reverse complement.
TTTGACCTGGGATGTGAGTGGGTGGGTTTAAAATGGTGGCTTTTGGTGTTGTGTGTGTAAAATAAGGGTCCGCCATTTTGAACCCACCCACTCACCGGGAAAACGTATAAAAGCAGTCGATTTTTAGGAGTGGATAGAAAAACGTATAAAAGGAGTCCATTTTTAGGGAAAGGGGTGTATTCAATCTGACTTACCTGACCTGACCTGTCTCCCTGCCTGCCTGCCTGCCTGCATCCCTGCCTTGCTTGCCTGCCTGCATTCTGCCTGTATGGAATGCATGTACTGACTTGGTTCTGGGTTTTTTCCATCACGGTTGTGCGCAGGTGTATGACGTCACTTCCGGTCTGCGTGAATCGGGTGTGACCTGGGACTATGGGATGCATGTACTGACTTGGTTCTGGGTATTTGTCATCACGGGGAGGTCACGTGATCAGTTCAAGGTCATATCCATTTTTTATCGATATGTCAACCCCACACCCAGTCCATTAGATGCTCCTTCACCTAAGCTTCACTTTGATACCTCACTCGACCTGTGGTGTGAGTGAGTGCAAGAATGTATTCATCCGCGGTGATGCAGTCATGTCTGGCGGTGATTCGGTCTCGGGAAAAAGCTTCCTTGCCCAATGCCTACGGACTTTACCGAAGATACACGGACTTTAACGAAAAGACACGGACGTACACGAAAAGACGCGAAGGTGAACGCCATTGTGGGAAACCTCCCACAGACAGGTCAGTACATGCATTTCTATGTTGTTCACGCATAATAAAAGGATTGATCTGTAATCTGTGTTGTTGTTGTTGCTCCCTTTTTTGGACTAACCCATCAGAATAGTACGTATCACGGACTATACCCGTAGAGCTACATCTGGTCTATAAAACATGTCCCTCTGGATCCCACACCTACATTTCTACAGAGCCATGGCGGAGATCAAGCCCCATGCGACTCGCATTTTACAGTATGCCACCGTGGTGAATTCATTCACGGGTTACCGAGCAGTGGTCCGGTCCATGTTTGCAGATGGCGACGACAACGAGGGACGACGCCAGATCCTGAACGAGTTCACAGAAGCGGTCCTCCACAGAGTGCACTCGATGGACAGGCGTGCCATCACTCACCACTACTGGACTATGACAGCCATCCTTGATGCTCGCGCTATGGACCAGGAGCGCTCACGCCGGAACCAGCGCCGGCTGGTTGGCCTCATACTAGTCTGTGCTCTATTCACCCTGGCGCTGTGGTATTGACACTATAAATACGAGGGATGAGACAGAGTGTGTGTCATTCTCCCTTCGACATTTAGAGGAAGCATGTCATCACTCCAAGCCATCCTGACGCTTACACCCAATGTGAAGTTATACGTGTATGATGCTAAAGTGACCCTGGTCGAAGATTGTGGAAATATTTGCTTTGAGCACGCTGAGGCTCTATCGGATAGGGTGACACTAGAGCGTGATGGCTGGACTAAGTTTCAACGGGTGTTGAGCGGAGAGTTAGACGGACACCTGATCCACCTGGACAAGGCCAACTACGTATACCATACTGCGCTCTACCCACGGGTGGGACGCTACCAAGAGCCGGCTCGAAGTTTCCTCCTAACTCCCTCTCTGTGGTCAGCCTTGGAGAAAATAGGCCCTCTGGTGGACCAGTTATTTATACCCGACGATCGATCACCCCACCAATTGGCATGGGCTCGTGCTATCGAACACGCACTAGATGAACCTAATGAGAAAAAAGCGGATGGAGAAAATACTATATGTATAGAATGCGCAGAGGCTGGAATGACAGTGTCACCTGATGAAGCCACCCACACACACATGACGGGCCAGAACGAAGAAGAAGAAGAAAAAATCCGTGATGAAGCCGCGGGGCCAATGGCTGAACCCCATGAACAACTACATGAACCCGACGACGATGCCATTGATTACCCCGCTAGACTCAGTCATCCCAATGACATGACCACCTGATCCTTTGATCTCACGGGGTTCTCCCTATAAATACGAGAGACAGTGAAATCTGGTACCATTCACGTACTGACTATGACGGAGCATATAGTACTGGCGTATTTCAGCTTGACCCCCGAGGTTTTCCTGCACGTGTATGCGGATAAGGTCGATATCATGGAGGAGGTGGTGGGAGACACGGACCCTACACAACCGTGCCCGGCTCACATTCGTCTGTCCCGGGAGGGCTGGACCAAATTCAAACGGGTGCTGTCTGGTGAACTGGACGGCGACCTCATCCACTTGTGTCACGATGTGTACATCCGACGCGGCCCTTTCTTTGCTCAATTGGCTCGGCTAGATGGGGGTACAGTGCATTTTACCCTTCACCCTGATCTATGGTCTGCATTGGAAGATGCCGTGGTGGATGTGGATGAAGTGCTTATCAAGCGGTCATCAGACGAGCTGGACTGGTCATTGACCATGGCCACTGTGGAAGTCCACGAAGAAAATCAGAAAGAAACTCCGGACCAAGATATACCCGTTATAAATAAACGATAGAGCCAGGGTCCATCATCATTTTGTCACCATGAAGCGCTGGGAGAAGGTGTTGGATAACTTATACTACAGTCCCGACAGTCCGGCAGCCTATAGTGCATTGTCGGCTCTCTATCGAGCGGCCAAACCCCAGGGGGAACAACGTGCCCAAGTCCGAGATTGGTTAAGAAGACAAGACACCTATACCTTACATCGATCTGTCCGTCGCCATTTTCTACGGAACCGGGTCATCGTGGGAGGAATAGATGCCCAGTGGCAAGCGGATTTGGTGGATATGAGCGCCTTTGCCAAACACAACGATGAGAATCGGTATATCTTGACGTGCATCGATATCCTATCCAAGTATGCGTGGGTGGTACCCATCCGGACGAAAACGGGGGCGAATCTCATAGCGGCGTTCAAAGACATCTTCAAGACCGGGCGCAAACCTTTGTATTTGCAAACCGACGAAGGCACGGAATTCCTCAACAGACCGTTCCAACAGTTTCTGAAAGCCCAGAAGGTGTTTTTCTTCCATACGTACAACGAGACCAAGGCTTCCGTGGTGGAAAGGTTCAACAGGACATTCAAAGGCCGCATGTATAAATATTTCACCTATAAGAATACAAGGCGGTACATCGATGTTCTCCCGAAACTTGTGAGGGGATACAATCGAGCCTATCATCGGAGTATAGAGAGAGCCCCCATTACCGTGACCCAACGCAATGAAGCCCAAGTCCGGCGTGTCTTGTGCCCCAGGCCATCGCAGCGAACGACGAAGGCGGTGTACAAGGTCGGGGACCCTGTACGGATCAGTAAAGTCAAGGGCAAGTTCGAGAAAAGTTACTTGCCCAACTGGAGCGATGAGCACTTCCTGATTAAACGGCGCCTACCCCGACAGCAGCGAGTCTATGAACTGGAAGATCTTCAAGGGGAACCGTTGCTAGGGACGTTTTACGAGACGGAATTACAGCCTGTCGTAAAAACACAGCAAGACTAATACACGGTGGAGCAGATTTTGAAAACGGAACGTCGACGTGGCAAACTGTTTCATTTCGTCAAATGGCAAGGCTGGCCCAGTTCCTTCAATTCCTGGGTCGCTGCCAACCAGGTGAAACGACTATAAAGCCAGACACCACTACCGTCATCCTTCATTCCACGTCCGACCACAGTGCTATGGACAAACAGCAGCTGCCTCTGAACACAGCGTTTCCCAAAACGCGCAAAGCGCAAGTGGGCTTTGTGGTGATAGTGCTAACCCTGCTGAGTGTGCTGTACGGAGGTGTGTTTTACGACGTAGCCTATGTCAGCACGTTACTTAACCAACTGAGAACACCAGCCACCAGCGAAACCGGTCTACAGATAGCACCAGTCAATCCCGTATCGAGCCCAGTCACCACCACCACACCCCGTGTACAAGCCACAACGAGCTCCACACCAAGCTCTACATCTACACCAAGTACACCCAGTGTGTCTGAAGACCCACCAGATTTCATCCCTCACAGTGAACAGACAACGACCACCGACGTTGTACCCATCACCATCATCATCCCTGACAGTGAACAGACAACGACGACCGACGTTGTACCCACCACCACTCCAGTTCACTCGTACCAAATTTACAAGAGCGGGTTACCACGACAACGGATACACGTCGAACCATGGACCCCGTTGGCAGCATCCCTTCACGTGTCTCATCGCAGGACCGACGGGCTCCGGCAAAACGCACTTCGTCCGGAAGCTCCTTCAACACGCCGACAGCATGATCACCCCACCCATTGGCCGAGTCGTGTGGTGTTATGGAGAATGGCAGGAAGCGTGTGCAGCAATGCCCCACATCACGTTCGTGGAAGGCCTACCCAACCTGGCCGATTTGGAACCCGACACCTTGGTGGTTCTGGATGATCTCATGGCGGAGACGGATGCGCGGTCACCCAACTCTTTACCAAAGGCAGCCATCATCGACGGCTCAGCATCATCTACATTGTGCAGAATCTGTTCAGTAAAAACAAAGAACATCAGAACATCAGCTTAAATGCCCACTAACCTGGTGGTCTTCAAAAACCCGAGAGATACCACTCAACTGCTGCACCTGGCGAGACAGATATATCCCGGCCGCACACCGTTTGCGTTGGAAGTCTTTAAAGATGCCACAACCCCTCAGCACGGGTATATGCTCTTCGACCTCAAGCAAGCCACCCCCGACCACCTTCGACTACGGACCGGCATCTTTCCTGGAGAGACCCACCACGTGTACATGCAAAAATAATGTAAACACATCCACAGTGGCGCCCCCAGCTGGGGTCTGTGTGTTTGATGATGGGGAATAATAAAAAGAATGAATACCACAGCAGGGTTGACTTTGTCTCTGAGGTAGATAAAAGGAGCAGAGTTGTGGGTTCTAGCATTAGTTGTACAGGATGTCTGCGCGAGTACGGAAGCACGCTCCCACGCTCCGTGTATTGAAGACGGCCCCACCCGAGTTGGTTCGAACCATTGTACGCGGTGCGGACCCTGACCTTGTACGCTGTCTGTGCGAGATCGGGTACAACCTGTTAAAAGGCAACGCACCACTGACTCCGGCTCAGAAGACCAAGTTGGCCAAGCATAAGACAGGTCTCCGAACCCTAGTCCACAAGCGGGTCCCTCAAACACAAAAGAAAAAGGTGTTACAGAAAGGCGGTTTTCTCGGGGCCATCTTAGCACCGTTGGCCGCTTCCGTGTTGGGTCCAGTATTGGGTGGACTCTTCGGCCGACAATGAACCACACGAAAAAAATGGTCCTCTTCGAACCACGATTCCTTCAAAACCTCCAATCGCCCTACCCTGTCCCACCTACGGTCAAGACCATAAACAGCCTCGATGGAGAGATGCTACAGATATTACAGAGGCCAGGGTCAAGCGACAGTGAGAAAGTACAACGGTACAATGAGACGCTTCAACGGTACATGACGTTCATGGACCAATACAAAACCCTCTCTACCCCACCACCACCACCACCACCACCACCACCACCACCACGTGACACACCGCCGACCTCAGCACCCCTCCAGCAGCCGCCATTACCAGGGGTACCACCCACAGCCCCACAGTGGGTGGAAGACGAAGTGCTGAAGAATGTACCTGCATCGTTCAAGAAACAAGCTGGCCTGGTATTACAACGGATGAAACAGAATCCTAACATGACTTGGAATGATAAAGGCGAACTACTGGTACAGAATCAGGTGGTCCCCGGCACCCAGATGACGGATTTAGTGAATGACCTGATGCGTAAACGCAGATCGCACACGGATCCTTGAGGATGGGAGGTCTTCGCTCAAGGCTTGAAAGACATGCATGTACCACAGGAATTGGTGGGGAACCCCCACCGCTGGGCCTTTATGCAGCGAACCCAGCAATCGCCGAGTCGTGCACCACGACAGATTCGACAACCTTGGGAATCCGAATGGGAACCGCAGTCACCCCCCAAAACTCCACCACCACAACGGGCACCTTCTTTTCAAACCTTTAAAAAACCACCCTTGATCAGGACACCGCACATGTCCAGAGCCGTGACACGTAGCAAGTCAACGCGACGAACACGACGCCGGACACAACCACCCAAGGTCTGGAACACCTATTAAACCCAACAGCAGCAGCAGGACAGCTCAGTCGCCATGTTTTACCTCACCCTACCCAGTAACAGTTCGCTGGATGCGTTTCCTGACAACACCGTGGCCAAGTATGTGACTCAATTACCACAACCGTTGCATTTACCTGGCCGGTGGGAATGTGGACTGGTGGATATTCAGTACCCTTACTCGTCGTACAACGTGCGAGCCAATGAAGTGTGGTACGAGGTGACCTACGAAGGAAAAGACACCCGACTCACCTCCCCGAAGGCCAATACGATACTCCCAATGAGTTCATGGGTGGGCTGTCAAGACTGTTGCATTATAAGGCTCTACGGGAGATCACGAATACTTCAAAACCCATCAAAGCCTATCCCTTCAAGAATCACGTGAACTTCGATTACAACGCACACAACGACAAGGCAGAGCTTGTCGTCACCGCCAACGCGAGTGTCGTACTGAGTCCTATCCTACAGCAAATGCTGGGTTTCGATCTACGGACGTTCGCTGGTCCCACCGCCCACCAAGGCGAGATCCTGATGGCTATGAAGT
>JAVTVY010021293.1:0-73001 GCA_036873755.1 Hanleya hanleyi | reverse complement strand
TGCGTTTTATAATATATGTTCTTTTTCTATCAATCTTGTTTTGGTTTTTCATTCACCTCAATTGATACACTCTTTTCATTTGCTGATAGATCAGTTTTGATGCGGACAACACCAAATAACAGCGTTAACTAACACTGATAAATGGTGTTGAAGCGGGCTCAACACCGTTCTGCAGTGTTGACTGACAAGTGCAGATGCTGGTTCAACACCAATTAACAGTGTTAAATAACACCAATAAATGGTGTTGAAGCTGGCTCAACACCATTTTTTAGTGTTGACCGACGAGTGCGGATGCTGACTCAACACCGAATAACGGTGTTAACTAACACCAAATAACGGTGTTAACTAACACCAATAAATGGTGTTGGGGCAATATGGTGTAGGCTCTAACTCAACACTGTTTTTTGGTGTTGAAGTCAACACCAATTACAGTGTTATCTAACACCAATAAATGGTGTTGAAGCTGGCTCAACACCAGTTTTCAGTGTTGACTGACAAGTGCTGATGCTGGCTCAACACCAATTAACGGTGTTAACTAACACCAATAAATGGTGTTGAAACCGGCTCAACACCATTTTTTAGTGTTGACCGACGAGTGCGGATGCTGACTCAACACCGAATAACGGTGTTAACTAACACCAAATAATGGTGTTAACTAACACCAATAAATGGTGTTGGGGCAATATGGTGTAGGCTCTAACTCAACACTGTTTTTTGGTGTTGAAGTCAACACCAATTTTTAGTGTTAATTAACACCATTTTTCTGACTGTGTACACTGTTATATGTAAAATCTGTACTGTTGCAATGCTATATTATGTTTCTTTCAAATAAATTTATTCAAAAGCATCTCAAGATGACTACATCGCCACTATGCCAAACCATTGTCAACGAGTCCTGGGTCGATGAAATTCTTAACGAGCTTTCCACCAACAAGGTAATGGAGGAGGAAAAGACTACCACAGATGAAACGATGGATTTCGAAACCATTGTCAACGAGTCCTGGGTCGATGAAAATCTTAACGAGCTTTAGTACGGGCACCAACGATGTAATCGAGGAGGAAAAGACAGAAGGAACGAAGAAAGAAGACAAGAAAATTACAGCAAACCGTCAACAGGAAGACCTCATAACCTATTCGCAGGAAGTCCAGAGATTGCAGGGAGGATTAGCATCAAACCTGAAACAACTGCTGTGTGTTAACTGTACTGTACCGACGCCTCACTATGCCAAATTTGCTCTCTTCCCCTGCAGACATTTGGCGATGTGCGCATGCTGCATCGTTAAACTAGACGAGCGACGAACGGAGCCATCACCCTGCCCGCAGAATCAATGTACTTTCATCGATGTTACATGCCCCATCTGCTCGATGCGTGTTGCCAAGATGCGGCAAATACAACGCCCGGTGTAAATAGAATGTTTCGCCCGGAGAGGTTTTTCCCTGACATTTTTTTATGGATTTCGAAACCATTGTCAACGAGTCCTGGGTCGATGAAATTCTTAACGACTCCTGGGTCGATGAAATTCTTAACGAGCTTTTCACCAACAATGTAATCGAGGAGGAAAAGACAGAAGGAACGAAGAAAGAAGACAAGAACATTACAGCAAACCGTCAACAGGAAGACCTCATAACCTACAACGCCCGGCGTAAAAAGAATGTTTCGCCCGGAGATGTTTTTCCCTAACATTTTTTTTTCTCAAAAGCACTTTTCAGTGCTGCCAATTCTGCCGAAAGAGAACTTCTGACAATGCACAATTCAATTCAAAAAACACCAGAATGACCCCTCCCCATTTCCCTATACAAAAAACAACACACACACACCATATGAATTTATGATATTTTTTTAACAACACAGAAGAATTGAGATTTTTGTAAGCACACGAAGTGTGCGCAGTGAAATTCTGATTTCATAAGCAAAACCGAGTAAGATGTAATAGTGATATTCTCCATTAAAGTATGATATACAAGCCATTGAAAGTAAACCGGAAATGGAAGATTTCCCAGGACTCCCTTCTCCAAAATGGCTGAGTGCCATACAGTTCGAGAAGAGAGTGACTAAGAACAAACAAATTATTCATACTGTTACATGTGACATATGAAGATTGTATTTTCTGATTTATAATATTACGCTCGTTGAATAAACCAAAGTGCATGTTATGTTATTTACATGTGTATAGGTACATAAAGATATAGCTGGTTAGATGTTCCTTGGGGTTATCTTCCCTGATCATGTTATGTTTAAATGCTCCTGGGAGTTATCTCCCTCAACCATCACACTTTGGAGGTACATCAGTCCTATCCAGCACAATCAACACAACCAGGAGTACGTTTTCCTTGGACGATTGAATGAGATAGGTAGAATTCTACTTCAAGGATAGATTTGACTACATGTACTTCAATTCCGATATCTTTTAGTTAATACGGTACTTAACATCCAAAATGCATTACGATTCAGGATATACATGTACAATATACAGTACAGTAGATTAGTTAAATGTTAGCCACCCTGAATTCAGATATACATTGGGTTGGGTGGGTGGGACTATTACATCTTACTCGGTTTTGCTTATGAAATCAGAATTTCATTGCGCACACTTCGTGTGCTTACAAAATTCTCAATTTCATTGCGCACACTTCGTGTGCTTACAAAATTCTCAATTTCATATCGCAAAACCTCGTAAGATGTAATATAGTGATATGTTCAAAGTCAACATTTTGGAAGTTGCTGTAAACTTTATCTTAGACCAAATATGGCCTAAATAACTTGGCACCTTTAACCAGTAGCCCTGGGCTATATAATGCTAGATCCGTTCTATTTATTTTTATTTTATTTATTTAATTTTTTTTTTTTTTTTTTTTGTACTGAACATTCCTATGAAGATAATCAAGGCACAGCATGGGCTGCTGGGTCGTCAGTGATGTTTGACACAGACCTCAAATATTGCTTGAACAATTTGTATTCAGTGTTGTCTACAAGATATAACATCAAAGTAGTTTATCATTGACAATTCCTAACTTGTAAAACACCGAGATTGGATCTTTGTCAAGGTTCATCACCCTGGTCCCGCATCCTTGTGAGGTATTCATAAGATGTGTCAGATCTTCCATGAATCTGGTGACTATTAGGGATCTCAATATGCAGCAACAGAAGAACTGGCTGGCAAAGGAGCCCCAGTACTTAACTCAATATTCTGCAAGGAAAGCAGGGCATGAATAAACTTTACCAGACCATCAGGCTGGTATATTTCATTATACAAAGGTGAAATTCTTTAATTATAACCAGCCAGTGGGGCTGGTTAGCTAGCTTTAGAACTATATTCAACCAGACAAGTTCTAAATTCACCAGCCACGGACTGCCGGGCTTGTGGCAATTTTGAGCCCTGGAAAGAACTGGTTGGCAGGAGACCCGAGTATCTTTGTTGGATACAATCTTATCAGTCTCAATGAATGTAAACAGGTAAACCACACTGGCATTGCATGATATTGCACGAGAGAGAGGTAAAATGAGATCTAACGACTCAATACAACTCCTGTAGGGCATTACAATGTGAACTATGTAAATTATTGGGTTTCACGATTGAGTTCATCCTCTCGTAACATTTGCATGTACATTTAGGCTGTGGCAAATGAGTGTAGAGACACACCACTGAAGTGATCATATTGAGGAAGAGAGAGATGTTCTACTATATTTTCCGACAGAGTGGACCTGAACAGAACAAATGTGTCATTCAGAGACAACCAAAGCTACTAAAATGTGCGATATTGGCTTAGAATGGATTGATTAAATATACATTTCATCAGCTCGTTCTCAGCTTGGTGTGCAGCGATGCCAGCTGGAGCTATTATGGCCTCAACACTTTTCACATTCGAAGACATCTGTGGATAATGTCCATATCTGGGAAAGGGAGATCATCTCCAATTAGTACTGTAGACTGTAGTACTCTGTTAAATCAAGAGTCCAATACTATAGGCTATTTCAGTACTGGTGTTTGGCTACATCATGATATCTGAACTGATTATCGTCCCCAGAATTATATCAGATCAAAGTTTACAAGACCTCTTTGCGTATGCGGTATATATCCCAACCCAGTTCATATACATGCAACTGAGCTGATTTAATTTTTTTAATTTTTTTAATTTTTTTTCAAATATTGTTATTGACAATCCATACTGGGTTAGGTTTATAATGTAACTGTAAAGCGTATGGCATGGACTATTCAAATATGCTGAAAGCATAAAGATGAATTTCATGGGCCCTATTCGGGACACTCTGGTGAAGAGTGACTCCACTGATATCTGTTGAAAACAACAGAGAAATAGGCATCCTTAAGGAGTCTTCAGGTTTTAGACTGCTAAAATGTCCTAGAAGTTTTATGCCTAAATAGAATGTCAGATCTTTCACCTATGGTGAATCTCAGTTGGCAACCATTGATACCTATCGGGGTTATCACTCGTTCTGAACTCCCCCATCGACTTCCAAGTTGCCAAATTGCCTGTGACATGAATTTGATTATGTCCCTAGAATTATGGATTTGTTGGGCTATATACATGATATATGGAACTTTATTGACATACGGCATCAATGCAGTCAGTAGATTGGTAATATAGTCATACAAATAACAACAGGGTTCCTATATGTCAGATCACAAACCAAATGGTGGATCTCAAGTAGCAACTGATGACCAAGTCAGGATGATCACTCGCGCTGATCTGTACTCCCCACCGGTTTGTCCACACAAACAAGTTATTTTTTATGTTCTAAGTTTCAAGTTTATTCTCAGGCCCGACGTTTTGATTCTAAGCCTTGGGTGTGACGTCTGTTGAAGACAGCACAAAATGTGGTGTTTGGTGGGTTGTCTGAACTAACTATACATGACAGCAAGTACCATATGTATCAAGATCAATTGTTGCATCCGTAGAACTCTTGATATTCTTTATTTAGAATAAATTTAATTCTGGCTGACCAATTTGAAACAAGGGGAACAACTCTGAGACCACATGAAGTGAGTTTTCTCTCTTTAACCGATTGTAGAGCCTGTCGGCTAGACTTTCATCTGAAGAGTATAGTAAGTGCATCTCCTACATGAGATGCACATCACCGTTTTTTTGTTGTTTTTTTTTGATGGTGGATTGGAATAGGTTTATAAACAACTCAGGAATTAAATCTGGATTTATTCCCTAGATAGCTGTGTGACTGTTTGAAATTAATTAATTGGATTCAATTCAAGTCAGATGACAGCCAAAACAATATCAATTCGCTGCCCAAGTGCCGCAAGTAGCCCAGCTCATTACAGTATATGTGATCACTGCCAGTTAAATTTAGTAGCATACTAGTTGGCCATTTTTACTGGCAGTTTTTACTCAGAGACAAATATTTGAGCCGAGTAATAGTTATCCACACTAGATTTGTTCACTGAATCACATTAGCAACGTTCATTGTGTGACTATAACAAGGGTGTGCAAGACCATTCTGAATATATAAATAGCTCATTTGGCACAAGGAAACTGACCAATCTAAACCAAGTCATCCATTTACTGAAAAGACATGTCTGATTGAACAGGTATCTGGCTCATGCAGAAGATTGGCAATTCTCAATTTTCTCAAATATATCCATAGTAAAGATGGATATAGATATATTCATACAGTTTGCAAAGTTATTGCAATATGTTTTGTAAAGTAAACTGGGAGCAGCTAGGCTTATTCAGTCTGATGATTGGTATCATGAAAATGTTATCATGAAAATGACTATTAACTATGAGAAGTATTCTGTAGTAAAGGAAGCTACAGAAATTTAGACAACTTGTGTACTGTATACAGGTACTATGTCTGTATTTTAATTGCTAAGCTTTATTTAAACAATGCAATTGTAGTCTGTTGCCAGGGCACATTTTTGGGGCATATTATCATTTTACATATATGACTTGACCCAATAGAGATACACCTAGGCTAGAAGTTCCCAGGTAATATTGTATAAGTCTCAATCAAAGGTTTGTAGATTTTGAATTGAAAGAATCCACCCATATGAGTAGAAGTATATTAGACCATTGGAACTATAGCAAGGACTAATATGGAGATGTTTTACAAACTCCAGTCTTTGACCGGCTTGCACAATCGCATCCATGACCCGATATCCCCTCTCGTTTGTAATACTCTTTTAGATCTGGCATGACATTGCCAACAAATGTCGTTTTCAGTTTGAGTTTCCTCATTGTGTTGTATAGTTAGCTTAGAATTGCAACAGCAGTGACAATATTTGTGTCGGCACAATAGAGATGTTTTGTATAAATTTACTCTGGCCGATTTATTGAGGGAATTTTTGAGAGCCCAGTATTTGACAATAATTTCTGTATTGTTAGCTCTAAACATGATGAGCAACATCATTGGCAGCATAGGCTCATTTTATATTGAACCGGAATTTGGTGTACAGTACTGTATAGCCACCAGGTTATTCAATATATTGTCAATATTATGAATGCCCCAATTTTCGACACTTCATGTTCGAACATGCGTCCTACGTGCTGACAGTGAACTATACCACTTCAGTGGTAGTAGGATTCGTAAAGATTTATAATTTAGTCCTCGTCTCAGTAAGTTTCGACGTTACAGGACCATAAATCATGTTCTCATAGAGAGACGTTTGATCGTGGCCCGGCGAAGACCATGCCGCTTTCCTGCGAAAGGGCGCTTAGCCTGCATATAGCGTTTGCAATATCATTAAAACCCAAATCCTCGCTAACAACGGGATTTTCCGGTACTAGAGCAGAAAGTTCTTCCGTTCTTGAATTTAAAGGACATTATTATCAACCGACAGCTCTAAAATCTCAAGACGATGGATTTTTCGGAGCTCATTCAAATATGCTGGAAGCTTCATTTTCTAACCCCAAATCCTTGCTACAGCGGGATTTTCCGGGTCCAAAAGATATTCAGGGAGAAAGTTTTCTTCCTTTCTTGAATTTATCAGTCATTATTATCAACCGATGGCTCTAAAATCTCAAGATAACGATGGATTTTTCTGAGCTCATTCGATGATAGACACTGTATGGCACGAAGCCATTTTGGAGAAGGGAGTCCTGGGAAATCTTCCATTTCCGGTTTACTTTCAATGGCTTGTATATCATACTTTAATGGAGAATATCACTATTACATCTTACGAGGTTTTGCGATATGAAATGAACATTTTTTTCTATTCTCGGTAATATCGATCTGATAATTCCTGCAGGCATTTACTTTCACGCCGGGAGATTATAAATATGTAATTGGTTTACGGTAGCGTGGTAGAAGAGCAACAAAGTATATAATGTAACTTTTGTTGCAACAATTGTGTTAAAATGTTGCGACATCGCAACATTTGGCCTAGTGACTTGGATATATCAAAAACACAAACAGAGTCGCACGCGGTAATATTTCTCTCTAAGTATCTAAAATAGTTCAGATTTGTAAATATTTATCGAACAAGCGTTTTTGGAAATGGCCTTTCTGTTTATCTGCGCGGTGTTGTGAGAGGAAAGCGTCCATATGGGAGCGTGGAATTCTAGCTGGGCATCGGGTTTGAAATACCTCCAAGATTTGTATTTCATTACTGTCCTGTATTGTACACACACCATATGAATTTATAACATTTTTATTTAACAATATCAACACGGAAGAATGAACAATTTGTTTTTCCTATACTAAGTAATCTCTTAAATAATATAATTCCTGCAGGCATTTAGTTTCACGTCGGGGAATTATAAATATATAATTGATCTACGGTAGCGTGTTTTGGCTAGACGATCAATGTATACAAATGTATACAATGTAAGTTATTGTTGCGAGAATTGTTGCAACATCGCAACATTTGGCCCAGTGACTCGGATATAAATCATGATCAAACAGCCAACACGGAAATATCTCTCTCTCTGAGTGTCAATTATAGCTCAGAATTGTAAATATTTATCGAGCAACCGTTTTGTTTTGGAAATGGCCCTTCTGCTTATATGCGCTGTGTTGTGAGAGGAAAGCGTCCATATGGGAGCGTGGAATTCTAGCTGGGCATTGGGTTTGAAACCTCTCCAAGATTTGTATTTCATTACTGCCCTGTATTGCTTCTTTCAAAATCTCCTCTGTTAAAAACAGCCCCACACATTCATGCTCAATTTGACTGAGTGATTTACATTGACATCCGGCACATTGTTCCATGCGTATCGCTCGAATGTACGGATTTAGTTCATCCATATAAGTGTCGAACAAAAAGCTGGATAAATTTTGCATGATATCTGCAGTCAGCGATTCAGAAATGTCTCGTCAGGTCCACGGCAAGGTAACAGATTGAGTTGCGCTCTATTTCGTTGAGTATAGGTCTTCTCTGCCATGATATCTTCCTGCGGAGATTTGGTGCGAATCTCTATCTTCTCCAGAGGATCACACAGCTCGGCCACATGCTCCATCTCATCGATGATCTTGAGAGGACACTGCTTCAGCGTAGCACCATCTGTCGATTCCATGGCTCAGGTAGATGAGGTAGACAGGCTGGTCAGGTAGGCAGGCAGATTACTACACACATGCAGGCAGTGGTCAGGTACAGCATCAGGCAGATTACTACATAAAGG
Source organism: Hanleya hanleyi (assembly GCA_036873755.1). Classification (NCBI taxonomy): domain Eukaryota; kingdom Metazoa; phylum Mollusca; class Polyplacophora; order Lepidopleurida; family Hanleyidae; genus Hanleya; species Hanleya hanleyi. Next base: position 64,415 of record JAVTVY010021293.1, on the reverse strand, counting down.
CAGTGGCCAGGCAGGCAGGCAGGCAGGCAGTGGTGAGGTCGATAGCTTCGGATGGCCAGTGAAAGAGTTGGTACCGAACTGAAATTGATTGAAATTGTAGTTTAAGGGCCGCTTCCCATACGGATTTCGCGGCCCATCAACTCAATGCTTTATTTAAATTTCACGGTACATTTCTTTGTTAATTTGAGATCTTTTACAACGCTAGATATTAAAATAAATAATTAAATAATGAATAACAATAACAATGAGGAAATATAAATACTAGTAGAGAAGAGTCGCTATGTACAAGTCGTTAAGTCTGTTATTGGTTTTTATACTGGAAAATATTTGTTATAATCGCGTGGATGATTCCTTTGTCTCGGTACCCCATAGTACGCACAAAGCCGTCCAGAAAAAACTGGGAGAACCAGGGCGTTTTCAGGATTCTTCGAGACGGCTTCCCTAACGACGCCCTTGGGAACATGGTGGGTCCTTCCAGAAATCTGTGCCTGTAACAATTGCTTGGAGTGTGTAGTGGGGTACAGAACGGCAGGTCTACGTCCTATATTACGTGAAAGTCAAAGGATCATATTCTGTGTTGGGGCGTCAGTTCGTGGTACCGAACTGCAAAATGAACCCCTTTTTATTGCGAAAAACTTGGCACTGAGCCAATTGGCTCCCAGCCAATGGGCACCCGGCCAATAAAAAACTTGGCACCCAGCCAACTGGATGAATGCCAACGGAACCCGGATGTTGGCATCCAGCCAATTCTAAAAACTTGGCACCCAGCCAATGCTGATGCAATCCAATATGTACAGAGCCTATTAGACGAGCGGCCGGGACCCTGTTTTGGGGTATAAAATGCACACTATAAAAGGCAAACTATATATCATTTGAAAGCTTAGACTCTTTTCTTCCAGATGAGGTAGGATGTGGTGGTGAAAACTATTGCCGTATGCTAGAAAAATTAGGAAATACAAGAACCATTGGATTGCATCTATCTACTTTTAGAATGGGGGTATACGTATTAAAATTACTATATCTTCACTCTTACCAGGCATAAAAATACAATTAAATTGCGTAAAAAGCACTCAAAACTATGTTAAAAGTTTTTTGTGGGTAAAATACTTCATTGTTAAATGGCCAAAATGGTTCTCATGTCGAATTTGGTAATCGGTCAAATACTTCGGCAAAGATTTGGTGCGATTACCTTTTAAATCCTCAATTTAATGAGCGTCATTCACCATGGTATATTAGGTAAAAAACACTAACTACTCCATTAGAGGACGGGTTTCTCGGATGTCAGCCACCAAAAATAAATTAGTACCGTGATTTAGACATTCAGAGTCATTTGACGTCGTAGCTGTATATTGTTTTGTCAAACGTACAAATTAGTTTAGAATTGTAATAGGGGGTCGTTTCAAAATATCCACAAAACATACGGGAAGACGCAGAGTGGCACAAAATTACAAAATTGGCGAAGAGTGCTGTGAGCATCAGTTTTTACATGAATTATTTATCTAATTTTCTGACGGCATGAAATAGATCACTGCAATACAAGAACTTGTCTATAAACATATGCACTCTCCTGGTATTTCCCGACCCCACAACAGCAGGAGTACAGGAGTTTTATTATAACATCACTATATTAGACGAGCGGCGTTTTGCAAAAAACCGCCTTATTTTTGGAGTAAAATGCACCTACCTCCTCCCCCATACACACGGCCACATCCTATGTCATTTGAATGCTTATTTAATGTACTTTTTTGTTAGACCGGATGTGGTCTTGAAGTATATTGCCGTAAGGTGAAAAATTCATTCAAACGAACCAGTATCGAGTCTTATCGTCACGAAAAAAGGAAGGGGGTGGGTTTGCTTCAGTGTTAATAAACTTTATTCATTTAACACCAATGCACAGTAGTGAGGTAGCAATTTTCTCTCCATTAAACAGGGAATCGATTGATAACAGTTTTGTTAAGCTATCTTACATCATGACGTCACTCGGGAGTTCTCTCCAAATTCCCAATGAAATATTTTCTAAATACACAATTATGGTTTCTTTACTAAGTTATTCAATGTAATGAAATTCACATAATTGTGTCAAGTTATTGCCACCGGTACTGCATATCATTGCATGAAAAGTACAGGCTATATAAGGTTTCTCACTACCATAGAGAATAGAATATGTGAACAGAAAGTATCTGTCAAAATTATACATTTTCAATGTCTACTAACTGTTTATCTAAGATTGTCAAACATCTGACTTCAGCAATACTTGATAAAAATGTTTTATGACTTTATATGTATATTTCACTGATTTCTTTTATCTCTTGTTAATTTTAAAGCAATATCAAAGGTTATCTTGATTATCGTTGTGGGGGGGGGGGGGGGGTGGGTCATCTCATAATTACTATTGCAATTTACATGTTTTCGCACAGTATGTTCTTGGTAATCTACCACTTTTAATAAGATTTGTCGATACAGTGTTCTATAAATTACTCTTTACAGGTCACTGATTCTCCATCTCTTGAAAATTTCAAAACTATTTAAGGGGTCATCTAAAATTAACATTAAAATTGTCACATCAACAGTATGTTCTTGGAAACTTACTTGTAGGGATTAATATCACACAGGAAAATGCCCACAAACATACCCACGCTCCAGATATGTTCTGACCCTACAACTGCCTGACTATAGGACATCAATATATGTATTCATGTACCTCAAAGCAGCTGTTTCGGATATTTTGGGGCGTATATCTTCTGTATATAGACTGTATATATGATATATAATCTCCATATATCTTGATCATTTTATCTTCAACGATCTCACTGACAGTTATGATATGTCTGTTCTATATGTGTCTCAAGATGAGAAGAAGCAACTCTTCTCGTCGTACTCTACCAGTAGCAATTGCAGCCATCTGTGGTCGTCGTACTCGTCATGTAACTGGAAAAAACTGCGTGTCACATATACAAGAACGTATTTCGCTGGTTATAATGCACTCCCCGCGCAATTGTAGTGCTACTTACATATTTGGGATTAACTCTGTACCCAGCTTTAATGAGGTTATTCGAAGCCAGATTAATTCTCTACGGAACAGACTTATGTCGACACTTCTTACTTACAACTTTGCGGTTTTCCGATTTGTCTCAGACTTCGCGTTTAGTTTGTCATTGGTCTCGCCAAATCTATGTAACGCGCTATTAATTTGTCTTTTGGCTGCAATCTTATTATTAATTTGTTCATTTTATAAATCATGTGTCTGAAATAAATAAGTATTATTATTCTATTGAAGGGTTCTATCTCGGGGCTGTCCTATTGTACTTATGAATTATAGGCTTGGCCCCTGATGAAAGATATTCCAGGAATATACATAATTTATGCTCCCAAAAATATCTGAAACAACTGCTGTGAGGTACATGAGTACTTATAGTGATATTATAATAAAACTCCTATACTCGGGCTGTTGTGGGATCGGGACATACCAGGAGAGTGGGTATGTTTATAGACATGTTTTTGTATTGCAGTGATCTATTTAACGCTGTCAGACAATTAGATAAATAACTGATGTAAAAAACTGATGCTCACAGCACTCTTTCACCAATTTTGTACCTTTGTGCCACTCTGCGTCTTCCCGTATGTTTTGTGAATATTTTGAAACGATCCCCCATTACAATTTTAAACTAATTTGCACGTTTGACAAACAATATACAGCTACGACGTCAAATGACTCTGAATGTCTAAATCACGGAACTAGATTAATTTTGGTGGCTGACATCCAAGAAACCCGTCCTCTAATGCAGTAGTCAGTGTTTTTTACCTAATATCCTACGGTGAATGACGCTCGTTATATTGAGGATTTAAAAGGTAATCCCACCAAATCTTTGCCGAAGTATTTGACCAATGACTAAATTCGACGTAAGAACCATTTTTGGCTATTTAACAGCGAAGTATTTCAACAAAAAAAAACTTTTGAAATAGTTTTCAGTGCGTTTGACGCAATTTAATTGTATTTTGGAGATGGCCCCTCTGTGACGCCACAGATCAATGACGTCATAATACTTTTAGATATTAGACGATTGAAGAACCTCTACGCAATCAATTGACACCAATCATTTTGCCATATGCTTGGTACGAGTGAAGATATAGTCATTTTAATACGTATACTCTCATTTTAAAAGTAGAAAGATGCAATCCAATTGTTCTTGTATTTCCTAATTTTTTCAGCATACGGCAATACTTTTCACCACCACATCCTACCTCATCTGATAGAGGAGAGTCCAAGCTTTTAAATGATATATAGTTTGCCTCTGTGTACGGGGGGTGCATTATACTCCTAAAATAAGGCGTTCTTTGCCAATCGCCGCTCGTCTATATAGGACGGACATCCAAGTCTAAAACTTAGACACTTCAAGGTAAGCCCATGCATTCTTTAATTTTAAGTTTTAAATGTTTAAATGCTAAAATTGCTTAAATACAGACCCGCACTATTGGTTCGCCGCACTATTTTTTCTCCCGGACTGTTCCCCCCCCCCCCCCACCTAGAGGAGTGATTCGGCCCCACAACCCGATCACCTGAACCCTGATATCACTCCACCACCAAGATCAATATACCCGATTCAGAACGGTACGCGTTCACGCAAAGGTCAAAGGTCAACGCGCCGTACTTCCCCGAGGTCATAGGTCAATATGGTTTTAAATACGCTCCCCGATGTTCAAAATCAGTACATCCCAGGGTCCATACATGCATTCCATGCATTTTTTCCCGTGGGACTACTTTCTGTCCGCGGAGGCAGACCACCAAACCGTATCACCGCGGAAGAATTCAAGGTCAAAGAACTATATAAAACTTGGCACCCAGCCAATGCTGATGCAATCCATAACCACAACGCCCCCTGTCGCCACCAAGAGTTACCTCCCTGGAAATGTGACTTTAAATCCATTTATACTACTACTCAAACTCACTGTTTTCTGTTTGGCTCTAACCGAAAGTAGATGTCAGTGTCATTCATGTCTGTATTAAAATAGAGCAAGTCTAACATGCCAGTATTAACACCAACCAGTACAGTTTTGATACTTTCAGCCAATTCAACGGCTGTTTTTACAATAAAACATCTGCATCTCCCCTGGTATGCATGGCCTTTGAAACAATCCGCCCTTTCCAACTGGTCACTCACAAGAGTAATGAACTGCTCCATGTTGACTTTGTTTGCTGGGAATTCGTCTTTCGTTTACTAAATGGCCACGCCACTTACGCGAACGGAGAGCTTGGAATGTCAAGGAGACAAAGGCGGTGCTGAGAATGGACGTCTGCACAGATATGTTGTTTGTGCATGCGATTCTGGGCTTGGAAGAATACAATTTTCTCGTGCTCACGACTTAACAACTACCTCGTGCTCATGACTCAACAATTATCTCGTGCTCACAACTTAATTATCTTGTGCTCACGCATTAACAGTTATCTCGTGCTCACGCATTAACAGTTATCTCGTGCGCACGACAGCAATTATATTGTGCGCACGACTTAACCGTTATCTCGTGCTCATGACTTAGAAATTATCTCGTGAGCACGACTTGCACAACTTGGAATAATGAATTGCGTGTCTCTTTTACGACTCTGTAGATTTTACTGACCCCATCTATATTTCTGTATTAAGATATCGCTGATTGTATTTCTGTGTTGAAATTTTGTATTAATTTGGCGAGTTGAAATGTTGTGTTGAATTTCTGGGTTGTGTTCCTTATATTTCTGTGTTGAAATGGGTTGTGTTCCTTATATTTCTGTGATGATAAAGATCCAAAATCGCTGATTACGATGAAATAGGAGCTGGTTACAAATTGAATGCTATCTAATGTAGAAATACACTGTTGAAGCTCACCTTTATTACAAATAATAAATTATTAAATAAGTTATTACAACTTATAATCTTCAAAATGAAGCCCGACGAGTGATCGACGCGAGTACTTTGGGACAGAAGCTAGGGAATAACCTAGTGGCAACCTTCCCAAAGCGCATGTTCCGTTTCACAGGTTCACTCCACCAATAGCGGAAGATGGCTTTTACGACGTGGCTATGACTCATAGGGAAAACCTACGCCCACACGGTTCAATTTGAATCCGACCGAACATCTTCAGTTTTGCAAATGAACGAACTAGTTTCCATATGCTCTGTCCATATAAACGTGAAAAATAATCTCTCGATCATTCATTTTAAAGCTCGGTCAACTGATGTATTACGCAGAATTGAAAAGTATTCAGAATGCTTGACAAACAGCGATTTTACTGTATATGATGTCACTTCCGGCGGTATGCTGCTCGCGCAGGAATCCTGTCCAAATATTTGACTGGCGTCAAGGGTATCATGCCCCAGTGAGGTGGTTGCGGCGGTGGATGGAAAAATATCGGGCGACCATGTGACTGTGATCGCTCGTTTTCATTGGACGATTTCGTCTAAAGCGGAATAATGTGTTATATGCAATTTCCACTGGCCTTGATGCTGTATCTCATATTACTTAAGCTTGATTCTCCCTGAAATGGATTTCATAAGAGCAAGCCTGGTTCACTTTAGGCCTGCGTCATACTTCGTTGAACAATTTATTCGTTTATTTAGTTTATTTCCTTCAATATCTTTCTCAGCAAACATTAGTGTTCTTCAAAATATATCCCCCGTTCCGACATCCCGGCCAGTTCGGTGCATAGCACTACATTGGCCCTCGGTAATATCGCATTGGCGTAACATATTAGGTCAATACGACTGCGTAACAGTACGACCTGTGTGGCTCCGTGTTATATGTGTACACCTACGTCACCATCGGTGATGAAGTGAATTACAAACCATAAGGTCACTTCCGGTGATGACGTCGCTTCCAATGATGACCTACCTGTTAACATATAGCCACACACGGCATACAGGCACATAGCCGTTCTGACATATTATGTAAAGCCAATCCGATGTTACCGAGTGCTGTAGGGTGAGAATATTGTGTGATAGAGTGCCAATGCCGTTGATACAGAGCGTCGATGTAATGCATTTGTAATATACACAGTATTGATGTACTGTTACGAAGCACCCATGTAGTCTCAAAGAACCTAAATTTACTCTATATTGCGCCAATGCAGTGTTATAAAAAATCAGTCCAGTGTTATAGAGCATCAGTGTGAGATTGTAGAACGCCAATCAAATGTCAAAGCGTGATTGTAGTATTTTATAGCGTCTGTATAACATTGATGGGTGCTCAGAGAACGTTAATATAGTAAATGTAGAGCACCAGTGTAATATATAGGGAATGACTAGCATATAGAGCAGACATGCCCACAAATAACGGTGATCTGTCACCATTATTACCCACATCGAATATGCTCTTTCCATACTACTCCACCAGTGTGGATGAACACGCATTCACAATAAGTTGCTGTACACATTGGAGTCGGGAGTTGGATTCGAGCTCAAGCCCGCATGCACAGACCAGTTCAATCATTCTCGAGTTATTGTCCGGACAAGATCCAAGTGGGTAATGGCGGCTATCTCAAATTATACAAGATGGCTGACGGCGACTATCTTGTATCATGCAGGTAACTGAAAAACAATCCCAACCATTCTCTCACGGATGTCAGGCCACTCTCCAAGTTTATTGTCGATCAGTTCGATCATTCTAGAGTTATTGCCCGGACAAGACCCAAGCATTTAAAATGCAAGATGGCGGTCAGTGGATTACACAGGTTACTGCAAAGAAATCCCAACTATCCTCTCACAGATGTCAAGCCACTCTCCATCTTCGATCGGTTCAATTGTTCTCGAGTTCTTGTCCGGACAATTAAGATGGCCATCTTGGATTACACAGGTAACTGAAAGGCAATCCGAAAGGTCCTCTCACCAATATCAAGCCACTCTCCCCAAGTTTGAATTCGATCAGTTCAATCGTTCTCGAGTTATTGTCCGGACAAGATCCAACTGCTGACAATCAAAAATGGCTTACACACTCAGAAATATTCAGGGAATACTCCCGAATTGATCAGGCTGTACATCCACAACTCAATTTCAGGGATTTTACCTGAAATCTATGAATAATTTCCTGAAATTCAAGTATATCCTCCCTGAATTCAAGCTAAATTACCTGAATTTTAGGGGATTTTACGTACCTGAATTGGGTTGTAAACCTAATAGTCAGGGTGATAAATTTGTCTGAATAGCAGGAAAAATCCACTCATTCAAGGACATTCAGGAGTATTCCCTGAACATTTCTGAGGGTGTATGGTTGCCATCTTGGATTACGCAGGTAACTGAAAAGCAATCTCAATCGTCCGCTGACCATCTTCTCTAGCCAAGTCGACGTACATCACGTTGCTCTATACATCGCCTTGGCATACTTCTCTGTAAAGTTGGAACGTGAATCCTCATTGATGAGGAGAAGCATTTTCACGGCCACTTTCGGTGTTTCTGATCAACTTAATCAGATTTTGGGACGCGCTGCAAGTTCGAACGATAACGAATCGCCTTACGTGTTTGGTCGACTTGAAATTGAACAACTCCTGGAGGCAAAAAGTCGCTCATCGTTGAAACTTCCACTAGGTGGCGCAGAGCAGTATTCTTCTACCACAAGGCAAGAATGTCAAGGCAGCGTAGAGAGCTTTGCGATGTAGTGACTTGACTGGTGAAGATGTCCTCTAACCGAGGTCAAGACACTCTCCAAGTTTTGAAGTCGATCGGTTCAATAGTTCTCGAGTTGATCGGACAGGAAATGTGCAACGGAAAGACGGAATAACGGACGCGAGGGACAATATGAACTAGGCCTATGAAACATTTTTACTGAGGTGAAGTGATTATCTCACCACCAGAATTACCTCTATGTGTCAAGGTGATAAAAAGGACATGTAATTTGTAAATTTCCGTATCAGTCCGGAATGTACAGAGAAGAAGTCCATATCAACGGATCAAGCCGGCGGACGGATATGAATATTTCTCTGTGAAATGCTCGGTATTATGATCACTCCTCGTATCGAATACAAGGAAACTATTTAGAAGTGCAACAAATATTTAATTCAGCAAGTCAATAAGACTGCAAGTCGGTTGTAACCACTGACAAAATAACACTTGAATTTCGTTGTCATATTATTTAATATGTCATCCAGTGGACATGTTTTCAATATGTAAAAGTGAGTCTCAAAACATAAAATAGATCTTTGTATGCAAGACATATGAGGTTTTATACAAGGAGAGAGTATAAGGTTTAACGTCGCGTTCAATAATTTTATACAAAAAATATGCATAGCTCGATGTCAGGCACATGTAACATATATGCCATGACTCATCCTCTGCTTTGAACAGTAACTTAAGTAAAAGATGCAATTCTTGAATAAAACTAAGGAAAACATTGTGTAACAAGTTATAATTAAGAAATAATTCCTTGTTATACTGAATTGACAAAATAGAGACCATATAATGAGAGATCTTCAGTCACCTGATATTAAAATGTAAAACAGTAACCAAACAAGTATTGATCCAATGATACCTGTAGCCATGGACGTCACTAAGGGAAGTCATTACGTGCAAGGGACCCCTCTCATAGTCTGAACTTCATCTGACCCCTGGTCAAAGACAACAGATACTATACTATCTGTTGTCGTTGGTCAAAGAATGCTCGGACCACCCTTCTCAGGGCCCAAAACGTAGGGTACGTGCATGTGTTATTGGACAGCACACTTTACCGTGAACTCTAAATAAGCAGAGGAAACGACCTCATGTCAAGAGCTGCCGACTTCCAAACGGTTCCATCAGAGTTGTTTGTCCTCCCTAAATGATTCTTTGGTGTACATAACGTCTGTCCTAACAGTATACTTCTTCCCTTTAATTAACTTGGAACCTTCATGGAGAATGTCATGTTGGAAAATCAGTATAGACCCTATCGAAAAAAATAAGAAGGCAAACAGAATAAAATGCTGCATAATATTAATATTACAACATAGAATGAATTGAACGTTTTCGAACTGAACGAAAACTTGTGTGAAACACGGGCAGAGCATTTCCACATACACGTGTTGATAACGCTTGACACATTTATTAATAATATAGTTACATATAAGTCAGATTCCAGTTCTCACTTCGAATTTATGGCGAACACTAATCGATGTTGTTATTATAAGTGAATCCATGAAAATAGAAAAGAAAAGAATTTCACAATAGCTAATAGTTTTATAACAATGTATATATTTTTGGTGATTTTCAAGGTTTATGTTTCTTACATGAATATTTCTTGATCAATTCATTGATTCAAAATGTACATGTCCATATTTATACCAAGCATGGGAATCAGTGATTAACATTCAAATATATAAGGAATAATATAATTGAAGAAATTGCTTTTTTAATATCTCTTTTAGAACGTACGTGTTATAGACATATAATACTCATCTAAAAACAACATTTAGTTCTCACAATGTCACTTCTAATTAACACGTGAACAGTACTAAATGAAGAATTTGCTAATAAGAATTGTTCAAAGGAATTGATACACCAACATTACCAGTATACTGGTTTTGTTTTGTCCTCTTCACAGCTAGATCTAAAAATTACCAGTATTGGCCACAAATTACAGACAGACATGAAGTAGGAACAAAAGTTGGGTACTTTTGTAGATTTTTGAATTCAATTTGAAAAATTTCAAGAAATAAGGCATGCCAAGCCAGCAATCTCGTATCATTTTCACCGTAGACATGCACGTCATGTCATAGTCAAGTTTAAGTTAAGTCCCACTTGAATTAAAAATATGTTAGATGGAGCTTTTGTCCGGATCCCATTGTAACTGTTATGGTATTAGTCTAGAAACAATGGCAATATCATGCTTCATTAAGGGTCTTCTGACTATACATGAGGCTGCATTGTAAAACATTTTTAAGAAAAATTATTCTGTAATGTTTGTCAGCTTGTCAATTTCTGGTGCACTCTTTCTCAATATCGCCAATTACAATCTTCAAAGAGCTCTTTGATAGTAAACATGAGGGCTTTTATAGTGCTTATTAGCAGCTAGTGTCCGAATGTGTGTCCTATGTCACCTTGAAAATGGCACATCTACATAGAGTCGATGAATTTGATGTCGTCCAGGACACTTTGACAAAGGTGTCCAAATTTACAATTTTTCACTGTCGAATAGGTCATATTTGTTTTAGACGCAAAAACGCGCCTTTACAAATACGCCAGCAACACCAACATAATTCCAGCATTTTGTCTATGCTTTAGGATTATTAGAATCAAATTTCAAAGAAATCAAACAATCCATTCAGACGATATCATGTTACAAAGTGTATCTATAGTGATGAACAGCGGCTATCAAACACAACCAGAAACATTTCCCAGGACCAATGAGAGAGCACTCAAAGTCTGACCCAAAAATCTTTAATGGTTTCAGAGATATTCACGTTTAAAATCGCGTTGGCGAATGTGGATCCGGCGGACCGTTTCTCATGAAAACTGAAAGCGTCCACTTTGTGGAAATGCTCGATCAGGGTCGTGAATACTTAGGGAACTGTTCATGTTACTCAGCTGTACTGATACAATATAATAGACAGCAGAATTTTAGGTTCATTCTTGTCAAAATTAAGGAATATTTATATTGTCATATGCGACAACTTGTGAAACTGTAGATAAAACACTCCTTATCCAATGTTTACATCACTTGATAAATTGGAACAAGAAAATGTTAGACCTGTTTTAGCACCAGTAATTCTACCAGATGATCAAGGCATTAATATGTGTGCTGTAAACGTACCGGTTTTAGGCACTACTGCAACATCATGGTCTCCCCTTCCAGACAGGAACGTGGTGGCTCCTCCCTCAAAACCCTGAACAGGGACAGAACAACACCAGTGTTTGTATATCAGAACTCCTAGTTAAATAGCACTGCCAATACTTGTAATTCAGTTCTGGTAATTGTATGTCATTGGTGGTAATTATATGTGAGTATGATAAATTGTTTTTCAGTAACGAAAAATATATGTGTCAGTACTGCAATTATATGTCAGTAGTCATAATTGTGTGTTAGAGAACTTACTGGTGAGTGAATGCGAGTTATAAATGTATTAGTTAGCAGTGGCAGTTGTATGCAGCTTTTCCAGTCCTGGTAATTGTATGGCACTGGTAGTTGTATGTGAGTACTGTAACTGTATTTCACTTCTGGTAACTGTAACTCAGTACTGGTGATTTTATGCCAATCCACATAATTGTATGTCAGTACTGGTGGTTATATGTCAGTGTTGGTAACTGTATGTCAGTATGAGAAATTGTATGTTAGTACTGGTGGTTATATGTCAGTGTTGGTAACTGTATGCCAGTATGAGAAATTAAATGCCAGTACTGGTGATTATATATCAGTGTTGGTAACTGTTTGTCAGAATGAAAAATTGAATGTCAGTACTTGTGGTTATATGTCAGTGTTGGTAACTGTATGTCAGTATGAGAAATTGAATGTCATTACTGGTACTTATATGTCAGTGTTGGTAACTGTATGTCAGTATGAGAAATGGTATGTCAGTACTGGTGGTTATATGTCAGTGTTGGTAACTGTATGTCAGTATGAGAAATTAAATGCCAGTACTGTTGATTATATATCAGTCTTGGTAACTGTTTGTCATTATGAAAAATTGAATGTCAGTACTGGTGGTTATATGTCAGTGTTGGTAACTCTATGTCAGTATGAGAAATTGAATGTCATTACTGGTGGTTATATGTCAGTGTTGGTAACGTTATGTCAGTATGAGAAATTGAATGTCAGTACTGGTGATCATGTCAGTGTTGGTAACTGTATGTCAGTATGAGGAATTGATTATCAGTACTGGTGATTGTATGCATGTACTGGTAACTCTTAAATCAGTATGAATATTGTGTGTCACTAGTGGTGAGTAATCTGCATGAGCACAGTAAATAAGAGTGTGAATACTGTGGGCTTTACAGGTAACTTTATGTCAGTACTAGTATATGTATATCAGTAGTACTGGGGATTGTATACCATTATTGGTAATTGTAAGTCATTACTGGTAATTGTAAGCCATTATTGGTAATTGTAAGTCATTACTGGTAATTGTAAGCCATTATTGGTAATTGTAAGTCATCACTGGTAATTGTAAGCCATTATTGGTAATTGTAAGTCATTACTGGTAATTGTAAGCCATTATTGGTAATTGTAAGTCATTACTGGTAATTGTAGGTCATTACTGGTAATTGTAAACCATTATTGGTAATTGTAAGTCATTATTGGTAATTGTAGGTCATTACTGGTAATTGTAAGCCATTATTGGTAATTGTAAGTCATCACTGTTAATTGTAAGCCATTATTGGTAATTGTAAGTCATTACCGGTAATTGTAAGCCATTATTGGTAATTGTAAGTCATCACTGGTAATTGTAAGCCATTATTGGTAATTGTAAGTCATTACTGGTAATTGTAAGCCATTATTGGTAATTGTAAGTCATTACTGGTAATTGTAGGTCATTACTGGTAATTGTAAGCCATTATTGGTAATTGTAAGTCATTACTGGTAATTGTAGGTCATTACTGGTAATTGTAAGCCATTATTGGTAATTGTAAGTCATTACTGGTAATTGTAGGTTATTACTGGTAATTGTAAGCCATTATTGGTAATTGTAAGTCATTACTGGTAATTGTAAGTCATTACTGGTAATTGTAGGTCATTACTGGTAATTGTAAGCCATTATTGGTAATTGTAAGTCATTACTGGTAATTGTAGGTCATTACTGGTAATTGTAAGCCATTATTGGTAATTGTAAGTCATTACTGGTAATTGTAGGTCATTACTGGTAATTGTAAGCCATTATTGGTAATTGTAAGTCATTTTTGGTAATTGTAAGCCATTATTGGTAATTGTAAGTCATTACTGGTAATTGTAGGTCATTACTGGTAATTGTAAGCCATTATTGGTAATTGTAAGTCATTACTGGTAATTGTAGGTCATTACTGGTAATTGTAAGCCATTATTGGTAATTGTAAGCCATTATTGGTAATTGTAAGTCATTACTGGTAATTGTAAGCCATTATTGGTAATTGTAAGTCATTACTGGTAATTGTAAGCCATTATTGGTAATTGTAAGTCATTACTGGTAATTGTAGGTAAATGTAGAAAATTGGGTGTCAGTAATGGTTATTGTATTCCAGTATTGATAATTGTGACAATAGGACTATGACGGAAATGAGCTGTTGATATATTAGTCAAAATTTTGTACCTCATTTAAATAGAATTGTACTGTAATATAACTTCGTTCACCCGATTCCCTTATATAACAGCCGTCCATGTGAGGAGCAAAGAACTGTCCAGGCTTGTAACGCAAAAACCGTAACCTGTGAAAACACGATTTTTTTAGAGCATTTACTTCATTATGATATATCTTTAACATCAATTGTACTGCCATACTTCTTAGGATAGCTCTAACCTAGGCTTAGAATAGTATTAAACCATGAGACTAGAGAGAATACAAACATTTTGACATTCATGATCAATTAATTTGCGAGAGACGATTCCTCGAATGGTTTGCGACAAACTGTCTGACAGAGAGACAGGCACACACATGCTTACGTCTCTCTCCTTATGACTGTCAATATAACTATGCAGCCGAGTGAGCATCGTAGCAATCGTGATGCATCATTATAGCGATCGGTTTTTTTCGCTATTGACGAACGCTCTTTTCGTTACAATGTGACACAATAACATTCTAAAAACAAAAAATTTAATTAAAACCGTCATTAGGAAGATTGTTTCCTATACTGAAACTACATTGGGAAGATCGTTTCCTATAAGAGAAATTAAATTGACAAATCCTATATCCTACAAGTGAATTTTGTGTCAATTTCCCATGACTTTCACACGCACCCGCTCCACCCTACCCCAAACACGCTAATAACTTACCTTTCATTAAGTGCAATAACTTTGTGTCCTCCACCAAAGTACTTGGGGATATATGGCTCGATCCGCTTCCATATTCTCGTTGCTTCTTCCACAGAATCCCAGATACATCTGTCACTATTCCTGATATCAGGCATGAGTTCCTGTCTGTAACAAGTCAGTTAATGATCATATTATTATTCCACGACTCAATGATGTATTAAAAGATTTTAATACCACAATCTGTAGGTTCACTAATGCTACCCCTCAGTGAGGGTTTATTATTCCGTAATTCTCTCTCTCTCTCTTATTATTATTCAAGATGTAAACATTATCCGTGAACATCAGTGGTGAGATAATCCTTTTCATGTTCTATTTCATTTTCTAGTTTACACTTACACATACACCAAAGTTAATTATGATAATCTTATATGCATATGATAAATATAACCAATGCTGATCAAAGCTTTAATCTGATTGCATGAAAAAGACATCAAAACCCCGCTATACTGTAATACTTACTGGCCATAACCAGTGTTGACCAAAGCCTTCTCGTATCCCATTTTTTCTGTTTGGCTGATGTATCTATCACATTCCTGTATAGAAATAATTACACAACAACTTTCAATCACGGACATGGCTTCTTCTGCTTCGACTCTGATGCTAATAGTATATAAACAGCAAATACCTTAGCATTGTGCCTGTTTGGTGTGCCTAGACATCACGGTCAAACGTCATGCTCGGGTAACCGCGCACCACAGCGCGCATTTTCGTGTGGGAGGTGACTCCCGGTTCGAGGTCACTTTCGGTCACGTGACTTGAAAAAACCCCCCAACCCCTCGGAAAACGGACCCAAGAATCATCAATTTCTTGTTGAGTAAAGTGTAGAGTGTGAGGATGCTATCGATCGGGCTTATGCTGTAGAGTACGATTGGAGTGGTCTCGTTTACGGTGGGTGAATTTGACTGGTGAGTCGTGAGTATGAGAACTCGGTAGTAAGGCCCGTGGTGGGAGTTTTGGGGTATAGGCAGACCAAACGGGGTCCAAATGTGACGTGTGATGTGGTATTGACTGTATTGAAGCACTGGTTGGGACAATCTAGGTAAACCAAGATGGTAAATCAGGGGAATACTATCTAGACGTAACGCTATGAAAACTTCGTGCGAAATGTTCGCCGATACTCTACGAGATCCCATAATAAGCCAATCACGACCATTTCAACCTTTTTTGCTCTGACAATGATTGACGTTTACTTCAAGGAGATTAACATCTTCGCACGGCACAATCTTTTGATATTTTCTACCCCTAACAAAGCCAGACTTTTCGGCGGGAGTAAACTCTTTGATGTTTACGGACCTTGTCTAGAAATGATGCCATATATGGAAACTGTTTCGGGATAATGTTTATATATTAGACCACGAGCTACCGTGTGTAATTACTGTAGGCGTGATTTTGAAATAGTTACAATCAGCTATCCATCTGATTGGCTAACAATAGTAGTTTCAACTCACACGGGATTTATATAGGGCTGAATTCAGATATAATATTCCGTGATATTATATCTGAGTTTACTGAGATTGTGGTTGGGATATTTGTGTTCAGTTTCTTCTGTGTGTAGCTATGTGGATTGCTCGATCAGACTGACGCCATAGTGTACTACTACGGCAGTGACGTCATGGTGCACATGCGTACTCAGAAGGAAAGTCTGTGGTGGGAGTTGTGAGCGATAAATGAGCGATATATGGTCCAAATGGTCCGTATGTGGTGTCCTATTGAAGCGCTCGATGGGTTGAGTCAAACTCGGGTGGTGACGTTGAACTGTCACATCATTCTGCGCATGCTCATTCGGGGAATATTATTGAAGGGCATCTGATGTGAGAGTATTCGACAAATAGTGAGCCATACGTGGTCGAACATGCTATGCTATCGAAGCTCTTGAACAGTATACTACACGTGTCATCTGTGTGTTTTAGCACTGGTCCTCCATCGTGACACGATATAGGGTCACAACAACAAGCATATTGCGTATTACACATTTATTATCCCCTCTATCACAATGGTTGCGTTTACAATCATGTATCCATGATCTTGTCCATGTATCAGACGCATCGTAGAGAGCTCTTGTCCAATCAGAAGCCGCCATTTGAGAAACTGCCCAAGTGTTGCGTCAATCTTCGGTCATCTTTGTGTTCATTGGCCCACTCCGCACGGTCTCGGACTATATGCAGGATAGTGACTAGACCCGCACTGGCAGGAATCCATATTGGCATCTATGTTACAACTTCTTTCAAGCACTGTATCACGCCGAAACTCCGAACAGCGCATGTCAGCTAGTAGTATATAAAACCCTTTTAAACTCACATTGACCTCATTAATTGTTCCCCGGGTAAAATTTGAGGTGGAACTTGATCACGTGACGATCATGTGATCGTTGGGGAGGAAAACTACCTCCAACACAGAAGAGTTCCAATCTAGGGGGAGGTAACTCCGGGTCACTATAGTTCCGGCAAAGGGCCCCTGGGCATGTATTCTTCCGCGGTGATGCGGTCTGGTGGTGATGCGGTCGCGGGGAAAGCTTCCGCGGAGAAAAAGTAGTCCCCAGACTTCAAATACGCTGCATGGTCCGATTGGGTCGAGTGAGGTATCAAAGTGAAGCATTCGTGAAGGGGCATCCAGTCATGGGTGGGTGCATGTAAAATTAGGATTTTTTCCCGAAACTATAAAAAGCGGAACACGGACTTTACCCCTAAAATAGGGGAAAACACCTATCAACCCTAGCCAAAAGGGCTAATATCGGTCCCCGGGCTTATTGGGACCTGCCTATCAAGTCAATGGGGTGGGTGCATGTAAAATTAGGATTTTTTTCCCGAAACTATAAAAAGCGGAACACGGACTTTACCCCTAAAATAGGGGAAAACACCTATCAACCCTAGCCAAAAGGGCTAATATCGGTCCCCGGGCTTATTGGGACCTGCCTATCAAGTCAATGGGGTGGGTGCATGTAAAATTAGGATTTTTTCCCGAAACTATAAAAAGCGGAATACGGACTTTACCCCTAAAATAGGGAAAACACCTATCAACTCTAGCCAAAAGGGCTAATATCGGTCCCCGGGCTTATTGGGGCCTGCCTATCCAGTCAATGGGGTGGGTGCATGTAAAATTAGGATTGTTTTCCGAAAATATAAAAAGCGGAACTCGGACTTTACCCCTACAATAGGGGTCTGTATTATACAATATAAGGGAAAATGCCTGTATGGGGGGAGGGGTGGTCAAATTTTTTGTGGGCTTTACTATGGCTTGTGGGGTCTCGTTTTTCTCGTCTCGCCAAGAAAATGACAATGGGAAGGGTCCCGGAGCGAATCGGTGAAATTTTTGGGAAAAGTACCGGGTAGGCCTGTATATAGGCCTATAGGCTGGCTATATGGGGTATAGGTTCAACCTGGGAAATTCACACACGTTCATTGTGATATGGGTTGCTTGGATTTGTTTTTCACGTCTAGTCATTTAGAACACGATGGGAGGGTCTCGGAGCACAACGGTGACATTTTTGGAAAAGTACCATATAGCCCGGGTATAGGTTCAACCTTGGAAATTCACACACGTTCATTGTGATATGGGCTGTTTGGATTTGTTTTTCACGTCTCGTCATTTAGAACACGATGGGAAGGGTCCCGGAGCGAAACGGTGAAATTTTTGGAAAAGTTCACCGAGGCCTGGGTAGGCCCATAGGCCTATACTGCATGGTTATGGGGTATAGGCCCATACGGGGTGGACGTTTTGGGGTCTAGGTGTGCCCCTAATGATCCTATGATGTCGTATGAGGTCTTATTTTGAAGCTCTCGTGGAGGAGCATCCGACTGGACTAATGGTTCGTCCGTTTTCAATAGTCTGCGCATGCGCAGTCTGGCCGTAGTATAGAAAGCAGGCATTTTGGGGGGTATGTGGGTGTGTGTTTGGGGTAGAGATGGACCGCTATGGGTCCGAATGGGTCGTGGAAGGTGTCAAAGTGAAGCTTGTGTGGTTAGAGTCAGAATGGTGTGTTTTTAAGTGCAAGTCGCGTCAATCTGCGCATGCGCAGTTGGTTGTAGTAAGTAAAGTGGCCATTTTGGGGCAGTACAGGAAGGTATTTGGGGTCGAGATGGACCATCCTTGGTCCGAATGCGTCCTGGAAGGTGTCATCTTGTAGCTCTCGGGGTGTAGACCCCGATTTGAGGGCTGCCCACGTCACCTGTGACGTCATCGGTGACGTCATCAGTACGAGTAGTAGCGAAAGTGGGCATTTTAGGGCACTGAAGGATGATATTTGGGGTAGAGAGGGACCATCCTTGGTCCGAATGCGTCGTGGGAGGTGTCATTTTGTAGCTATCGGGGTGTAGACCCCGATTTGAGGGCTGCCCACGTCACCTGCGACGTCATCGGTGACGTCATCAGTACGAGTAGTAGCGAAAGTGGGCATTTTAGGGCACTGAAGGATGATATTTGGGGTAGAGAGGGACCATCCTTGGTCCGATTGTGTTGTGGGAGGTGTCATTTTGTAGCTCTCGGGGTGTAGACCCCGATTTGAGGGATGTTCGCGTCATCTGTGACGTCATCGGTGACGTCATCAGTACGAGTAGTAGCGAAAGTGGGTATTTTGGGCCGGTGCAGGAAGGTATTTGGTGTAGGGATGGACCGAATGCGTCGTGGGAGGTGTCATCTTGTAGCCCTCGGAGTGTACATCCCGATTTGAGGGATGGCCATGTCATCTGTGACGTCATCAGTATGAGTAGTAGCGAAAGTGAGCATTTTGGGGCAATGAAGGAAGGTATTTGGTGTAGAGATGGACCACCATTGGTCCGAATGCGTCGTGGGAGGTGCCATTTTGTAGCCCTCGGGGTGTACATACCCATTTGAGGGATGCCCACAGCATCTGTGACGTCATTGGTGACGTCATCAGTAAGAGTAGTAGCGAAAGTGGGCATTTTGTGGAAGTGAAGAAAGGTATTTGGTGTAGAGAGGGACCATCCTTGGTCCCAATGCGTCGTGTGGGGTGTCATCTTGTAGTTCCCGTGGTGGAGATCACGATTTGAGGTATGTTTACGTCATCTATGACGTCATTGGTGACGTCATCAGTACGAGTAGTAGCGAAAGTGGGTATTTTGGGGGCAGTGAAGGATGGATTAGTAGTATAAAAGCGCATTTCGAGCCCTATTGACCTTGCGGCGCAATGCACAATGACTGTATGCGCGTATGTGTGTGTGCGTGCGTGTGTGTGTGTGTGTGTGTGCGTGTGTGTATGCTTGCGTGTACGCGTGTGTGTGTGTGTGTGTGTATGCGTCTGTGTGTATGTGTGTGTGTGTGCTTTCGTGTGTGTACGCGTGTGTGAGTGTGTGTGCGTGTGTGTATGCTTGCGTGTACGTGTGTACGCGCAAGCACGCACCCTTTTACACACACACTCACACACATACGCGCATACACTCATTGTGCATTGCGCCGCAAGGTCAATAGGGCTCGACATGCGCTTTTGTACTACTAATCCATCCTTCACTGCCCCCAAAATACCCACTTTCGCTACTACTCGTACTGATGACGTCATAGATGACGTAAACATACCTCAAATCGTGATCTCCACCACGGGAACTACAAGATGACACCCCACACGACGCATTGGGACCAAGGATGGTCCCTCTCTACACCAAATACCTTTCTTCACTTCCACAAAATGCCCACTTTCGCTTCTACTCTTACTGATGACGTCACCAATGACGTCACAGATGCTGTGGGCATCCCTCAAATGGGTATGTACACCCCGAGGGCTACAAAATGGCACCTCCCACGACGCATTCGGACCAATGGTGGTCCATCTCTACACCAAATACCTTCCTTCATTGCCCCAAAATGCTCACTTTCGCTACTACTCATACTGATGACGTCATAGATGACATGGCCATCCCTCAAATCGGGATGTACACTCCGAGGGCTACAAGATGACACCTCCCACGACGCATTCGGTCCATCTCTACACCAAATACCTTCCTGCACCGGCCCAAAATACCCACTTTCGCTACTACTCGTTCTGATGACGTCACCGATGACGTCACAGATGACGCGAACATCCCTCAAATCGGGGTCTACACCCCGAGAGCTACAAGATGACACCTCCCACGACGCATTCGGACCAAGGATGGTCCCTCTCTACCCCAAATATCATCCTTCAGTGCCCTAAAATGCCCACTTTCGCTACTACTCGTACCGATGACGTCACATGTGACGTGGGCAACCCTCAAATCGGGGTCTACACCCCGAGAGTTACAAGATGACACCTTCCAGGACGCATTCGGACCAAGGATGGTCCATCTCGACCCCAAATACCTTCCTGTACTGCCCCAAAATGGCCACTTTACTTACTACAACCAACTGCGCATGCGCAGATTGACGCGACTTGCACTTAAAAACACACCATTCTGACTCTAACCTACACAAGCTTCACTTTGACACCTTCCACGACCCATTCGGACCCATAACGGTCCATCTCTACCCCAACCACACACCCACATACCCCCCAAAATGCCTGCTTTCTATACTACGGCCAGACTGCGCATGCGCAGACTATTGAAAACGGACGAGCCATTAGTCCAGTCGGATGCTCCTCCACGAGAGCTTCAAAATAAGACCTCATACGACATCATAGGATCATTAGGGGCTCACCTAGACCCCAGAACGTCCACCCCGTATGGGCCTATACCCCATAACCATGCAGTATAGGCCTATGGGCCTACCCAGGCCTCGGTGAACTTTTCCAAAAATTTCACCGTTTCGCTCCGGGACCCTTCCCATCGTGTTCTAAATGACTAGACGTGAAAAACAAATCCAAGCAGCCCATATCACAATGAACGTGTGTGAATTTCCAAGGTTGAACCTATACCCCATATAGCCAGCCTATAGGCCTATATACAGGCCTACCCGGTACTTTTCCCAAAAATTTCACCGATTCGCTCCGGGACCCTTCCCATTGTCATTTTCTTGGCGAGACGAGAAAAACGAGACCCCACAAGCCATAGTAAAGCCCACACAAAAATTTGACCACCCCTCCCACCCATACAGGCATTTTCCCTTATATTGTATAATACAGACCCCTATTGTAGGGGTAAAGTCCGAGTTCCGCTTTTTATAGTTTCGGAAAACAATCCTAATTTTACATGCACCCACCCCATTGACTGGATAGGCAGGCCCCAATAAGCCCGGGGACCGATATTAGCCCTTTTGGCTAGAGTTGATAGGTGTTTTCCCCTATTTTAGGGGTAAAGTCCGTATTCCGCTTTTTATAGTTTCGGGAAAAAATCCTAATTTTACATGCACCCACCCCATTGACTTGATAGGCAGGTCCCAATAAGCCCGGGGACTCATATTAGCCCTTTTGGCTAGGGTTGATAGGTGTTTTCCCCTATTTTAGGGGTAAAGTCCGTATTCCGCTTTTTATAGTTTCGGGAAAAAATCCTAATTTTACATACATCCACCCCATTGACTTGATAGGCAGGTCCCAATAAGCGCGGGGACCGATATTAGCCCTTTTGGCTAGGGTTGATAGGTGTTTTCCCCTATTTTAGGGGTAAAGTCCGTGTTCCGCTTTTTATAGTTTCTGGAAAAAATCCTAATTTTACATGCACCCACCCATGACTGGATGCCCCTTCACGAATGCTTCACTTTGATACCTCACTCGACCCAATCGGACCATGCAGCGTATTTGAAGTCTGGGGACTACTTTTTCTCCGCGGAAGCTTTTCCCCGCGACCGCATCACCGCCAGACCGCATCACCGCGGAAGAATAGGTGCCCAGGGCCCTCTGCCGGAACTATAGTCACCCAGAGTTACCTCCCCCCTAGATTGGAACTCTTCTGTGTTGGAGGTAGTTTTCCTCCCCAACGATCACATGATCGTCACGTGATCAAGTTCCACCTCAAATTTTACCCGGGGAACAATTAATGAGGTCAATGTGAGTTTAAAAGGGTTTTATATACTACTTCAGCTGCAGGACTTCCGTTGCCTTGGAGATCGGCTTGAGATGAACAGCCAGGAGAAACACCTCATATTAGACGCGACCTTTCGGAAGCCAAATCAAGGGATTATTCAATTTATTTAGATACATATTCATCTCCTGATAAGGGAGAAATACAACGAGGACAGTGAGTGGACACACATCCTACAGTGCGTACTGTGTCATATGTCCGGTGAATCAAGATTTACAACTGAGAACTGTAAAAGAGCCTTTGTGGGTAAAAAAACCCAAATTCTCCAAAGTGACGTTTGGTCTCCATAACGGGATGCATGGGATCGCCCTTCATTTCAAAAGGCAACAGACTATACTGTTCATAGATCGCCATGGCTATTTTTCCGATGTTGGGGAGCATTTGTATGTAAGCCTGTTGTAAGTTTTCCTGAACGGCGTCCTCAATCGCCGCAGGGTGGGTATTTTCTTACGCTGTCACAATAGGATCACGAAAGGTGGGCTTCTTGTCCTCCTCACTCAGTTGTCCCGATGTAGACTGACTATCAGCGGCCGTGCTTTCAGTCTGACTCTCATTGAGTAGGCTCTCAGTATCAATCAGTGTACTCTCAGAATCAGCAGTCTCCGCATCTTTATTTGCATCATCGGTCTCCTCGTCTTCTGGCAAATCGTGTCTTCATACGATACCCATGTATATTATTCTGGTGTCTCATCATATCGTAGTGTAAAACGTTTGGTTTTACGGATGAAACGCAGTAATACCCACCAACACCTAAGTTAACGCTGAGACATCCCAATGAGATAGCTCAGAAGCTCTGTCTGGTTTAAATGATTACGTGATATCCCATGGAATTTACAATAAGTAATTTACACGCAGTGACGGCTGTCAACACCCTTCGTAACGCCTAGCCCTTAACCCCCGTCTCAACGCCTTAACGCCCTATCGTTACACCATAACGCATTGTCGACCGTACAGTCACAAACAGTGAGTGCGGACGAACGTTTGCCATTCACTCACTATGATATGTTGAGACACCAAAATAATGAGTATGAAGACACCGAGGTGCCAGAAGCCGGCAAGCCCAAAGATTCAGATAATGATGCAGAGACTGCTGAATCTGAGAGTCCATCGACCGATACTGATAGCCTGTCCACTGACAGTCAGGCTCAAAGCCTGGTCGCTGGTAGTCAGGCTACAGTCCAGGGAGGACATTTCCGTTACAGTATCCTGGACTGCACGAAGACGCTTAGGGAAGGACCAGAGCGATCGGACGCCCGATGAACACTGACAAGACTGAAGATGACCGAAGAATGAAGCAAAACAAGGGCAGTTCTCAAATGGCAGCTTTTGATTGGACAAGAGTAGTTGAAGATGTGTCTCCCGAATGAACAAAAGCATGGATACGTGAATTGTAAAGACATAGAAAGCGGTTCTCCCGGACTTGGTATGTTGTGATAGAGGGTATAATAAACTAGAGCCTTAGGCACTGAAACGGGGCTATTTAAATGTAAAATAGGCTGTTGGAATAATTCCACTAACTCTTTGATGTTCCATCTCATGGCGAAGAGCCATACTTGTAGTCTCACACATTCCTCTCAACAAGGATCTCTAGTGCATTAGTGTAATTGTACACATATATATATATATTAAAATAAAACCCGCTGAGACAGACATTTATTATGAAACCAACCTGATGAAATGATAAAATAATGTCTTCACTGCATGTTACCAATATTTGTAAAAAATTTCACTTTTTTCAGATAATCGAAAGCATATCCTTCAGCAGTAAATAACAATACGAAGCTGCGCATCTGAAAATCCCTCGGCTCTGGGTACATTCATAATGTATTCAATTTGAACCAAGATGTCAGGAACACCAAGCAGTCAAGTCACAAATATACAGATTATCAAAAATTTTGTAATTCGGAATGACCCCCAAGGTTTCCGTCCAATCAGAGAAACCGGTTTACATTACATAAGTTTCTTGATGCATCAATGATGTATACCACATTTTACATCGAGCATTTAAACGGTATCAGAGACAGAGATCATTAATGATTTCGCATAAATTAAAGATGGCCGCTCATCCTTCCCGCCACTCAGAGGAACTGATGTGGTTATTAATTGAAAGTCTCTTGATACATTGATGCTGTATACCAAGTTTCGTATAGAACACTGAAATGGTATCAGAGATATACATCATTAAAGATTTTGCATAAATTAAAGATGGCCACCAAGGTTTCCGCCCAATCAGAGAAACCAGAACTGTCATTTGTCGTAAGTCTCTTGATGCATCGATGATGTATACCAAATTTTACATCGAGCACTTGAACGGTATCAGAGAATGAGATCATTAATGATTTTGCATAAATTAAAGATGGCCGCCCATCCTTCTCCCCACTCAGAGGAACTGATGTGGTTATTCATTGAAAGTCTCTTGATATAAGTTTGGTATAGAACACTTAAATGATATCAGAGATATATATCATTAAAGTTTTTGCATAAATTAATGATGGCCGCCAAGGTTTTCAGTCCATCAGGTCCCGATTTAAAGTATCTGTATGCATCGATGATGTATACCAACTTTCATATAAAACAATTGAATGGTAACAGAGATATGTATCATTATCGATTTTGCATAAATTAAAATGGCCTCCAGGATTTCCAGCTAATCAGAAAATCCGGTTTTGGTAATTCATTGAAAGTTGCTTGATGTATCGATGATGTATACCAACTTTCGTATTGAACAGTTGAATGGTTTCCGAGATATGGATCATTTTCCATTTTGCATAAAATTAAAGATGGCCGCCAAGGTTTCCACCCAATTAGGTCCCAATTCAATAGGCTTCTGGTCCTTGACTAGGTAAATAAGCATACCAAATTTGGAATTCTTCAGTGGAACCGTTTTCCGTCTATCTCGCTCACGTCCTGACGTACGGACGTACGAACAGACGGACGTACAAGACGACAATACCCCATGGCCAAAATTGGCCGAGGGGTAAAAATGAGTATTGAGATACAATGTAAAATCCTCATGGTTAGATGGACTGGAGCTATGCTGGAATGCATCCTCTCATGGCATCATATTGTTTCATGTACCTCCTCCTGTCAGTACACCCCTAGTATATTACAGTTCTATTTGGTTATCTCCCCTGTTACCTTACAGCAGTGTTTGTGATATGCAGAGCTCTTTCTGTAGATCAGGGGGAAATGCTTGCAACATTCCATGAATATTTCAGAAGCAGAAAGGAAAGAAAATATTTCTGAATACAGGGAAATTAAATGATTTGACCACCACTGGATTTTAGAAACTTATTATAAAAAGATAATGCTGAGGGTCTTGAGGGGTAAGCTTAAATGGCGAAAATTCCAAACTGTAACTCAACACACATATTTCATGAAAATGTAAATGAATACAGGCAAAGTGAAATATCCCATTGTTTTCTACAATGAATTACACTTATACCGGTATTATTTAATACTAAATTACTGTCCAAACACGCTTTCTAATGACAATGAGTTAGTCCCACAAAATCACTCAACATGCGCCTCTCAAAATCTGTGGTTTAGCAGACGACATATTTTGAGCACGAAAGTAGTGCCACTGGAAAATGAACGAAAACACGCATAAAATTAGATAAATGGAAATGTAACTTAAACATATCAGACCTGCAACTATACGCGAACATTAAAAACACAGAAACCTGGACACTCTAAAGAAGGAAGTTTCAGACCTCTTTCTTGTCGTGTAAGAACTCTATCTTTTGCTGTGTTAGCAAGACACAGAGCTGGTGCTCAATTTTTTCTGACTACAAGACAGGACCATTAGTCCCTACGGGCCTACATCGCCCCGTCAAAATGCGATACGCATAATGCTATCAGTTATGATGTTTGTTTGAGGTGGCATACGAACTATTTACATGGTCAGTGTGGGGAATTCTTATCGGTCGAGCCGTCAGGCGAGACCGATAAGAATTCCCCACACTGACCATGTAAATAGTTCGTATGCCCCCTCAAACAAACATCATAACGATTTTATTATGCCGAAGAGCCTTTGTGTAAGCCGAAAACGCGACGACAACAACGATTAAATGCGGTTTGTTTTCTTAAGACAACTTTGAACTCATTCAGATTTCCTGACCTAATACGAAAGAGTCGCGCATGCCCACAACGTCTTTGGGTTGAAAGCAAACGCTGAGGCGCAACGTCACAATGCCATTGATACGACGTAGCTCTTCGTTTTGTGACGTGTCGGCTTTGTGACGTTGCATTGAAAGACAGGCTACGTCAATTCCACCTTCCACTACAATCTCACGTTCGGCTATTTCCGTATTGGCGGAACAAGCCTCTCACATAGAACGCACAAATCCCCACTGGTGGGGAGCGTATGACGATCACGCAGTGAGCCGGCTAAGAAATAGTGCCTTTGATAATCGAGAGATCCGGGTGCATTTTATTGTGAAATTCAGTTAATTTTAACCAAACGAACATAACTCATTCAAATTATACAAAACTATTTCTATGTTTAGTTGAATAATAGCAATCTATCACCAGAACTCAGCAACTGGGCTAATTTCCGCCAATACGGAAATAGACGAATGCGAGATTGGTTCCGCCGAAAATTAATTGTGTGCATGATAACATAAGATTCTTTATTGCACTGAGCATCCCATTTGGGACAGAGTACAAAACATATAAAAAAGTAGAATAAATAAGAAAGTAAACAAACAAGTGCGACGTTTCCGTATCTGCTCCCAGAAATCCACTAGGCCAGAGGTCAGTTTTCGCAGCTAAAGTGAGTTCTGGGGCTAGATTGCTTCCACTATGGTAACGTTAACACGTGATTGTTCGTATTAGGTGTGTGGCTGCCCTAATACGAACTATTTATGGGATGGCAATTGACCAATCGGTATCAAACAAGCTACTCTGAGGCGTAATGCATGTTGTTGTTTCTCTTTCTTCAGATTTCATCAAGGCTTTAAGAGATATATCTAGGTGTGTTTGTATGGGATTTTACTACTCAGCGTCAGGGTGTTACAACGGTGGCCATTTCCTGTAGCATGTAGAGTCTTATCTAAAACACAGAGATAACGCGATTGGTATGTTCTACTACGTGCATGCGTACATCACAGATAAACGTCACCACACCAGTTGCACTGTAGAGTGCAATGGGGTATCAAGCCCAACATATTGGGACCACGTGTACACGTGTGTCCCACAACTCCCACCTCAAATGCCCTCAATATAACTTCCCAAATGCGTATGCGAGGAATGACATCCCAGCTCAACATCAGCACCCCAGTTTGAATCTACTCAATGAGCACTTCATCATCACATCACATACAGTCCATTTCAATATAAAATATCACACACGTCACAGTAGTATAGAAAGTGGATCTTGACACCCATTGTCCTACTTTCGTAGATGTCAAGGCCGATATAGTTCCGGCAAAGGTCTCTTCCGGTCACGTGACCGGAAGTGACCGGAAGTGACCCCGCGGGATGTATTGCTCCGCGGTCATGTGGTCACTTTCGCGGATAAACCTCCGCGGATAGAAAGTAGTCCCATGACTTCAAATACGCGAGTGGTCGCTTCGTCTGAATCTTCGGGAATGTCTGGCAATCTACGGCAATGTCCCGGAATCTTCGGCACTATCCGGTCATTTTCGGTAATGTCCGGTCGTCTATAGCAATGTTCGGGATTGTCCGGAGGGCAATTGACCTTCCAGGTCCCGGGTATAGCTTCCAGGTTATAATCACCATACAAATCCATACAGCGAGAGGAGGGTAATCCCCCTGGCCCTAGCTGAAGTCGAACCTGTACTGCGCGCTCCAGAAGCAGGCAGGTTATCCACTGCACCACGAGTCGGAAGACGATGGCAGGGGTCTCGAAGCCAAGGGAGTGCTTTCTCTGAAAAGTTCTGTTTGCGCATGCGTGGTCCATAAACAGGCCCGTGGGTGGTGTTTTGGGGTCGAGGTGGACCACTATTGGTCCGACTGGGCCGTAGGAGGTGTCATAGTGAAGCACTCGTGCAGGAGCATCCGGCTGGACAGGTGTGATGTGGAAGTAGAGGCCATATGGCGGGCATGCGGAGTAGAAAAAGGGTGTTGGAATGGACATTTTGGTGTCGAGGTGGACCACTATTGGTCCGAATGGGCCGTGGGAGGTGTCATTGTGTAGCACTCGTGGGAAGGATCCGACTGGACGGGTTTGTCTTGGTAATGACGCCATTCTGAAAGTGTATTGGAATGGACGTTTTGGAGTCGAGGTGGACCACTATTGGCCCGATTGAGACGTGGGGGTGTTAATGTGTAGCACTCGAGGGGGAGCATCCGACCGAATGGGTTTGTCGTGGTGATGACCGCATTCTGTGTATGCGCAGTAGTAAAGGTTATTGGAATGGACGTTTTGGAGACGAGGTAGTGGAGCCCAGCGCACACGAGAGCTGTCCCCCGAGGCAACGGCCTCAAATGCCTGTTATCTCAGGGATTGCTCTCGTGGATTCAGTGCACTTCTCGTGGATTCAGTGCACACGGTAAGCAAACAGTACCGATTTCAGTTCCCGCGGAATACATTCTTCAAGATCATGTGATCTTTCAGGTAACCACGCCCGCATAAAAGTGGCCATTTTGAACAGTCGTACGTACAAATCACGTGAAGAATATAAG
Organism: Hanleya hanleyi; assembly: GCA_036873755.1. NCBI lineage: Eukaryota > Metazoa > Mollusca > Polyplacophora > Lepidopleurida > Hanleyidae > Hanleya > Hanleya hanleyi. Next base: position 34,894 of record JAVTVY010021293.1, on the reverse strand, counting down.
ATAAGATGCGTTTCAATGGCCGCTCGAATAAAACGGATGAGTGTTCGCTTACCGTTCGCTGCACACGGTGAATTTCGCCTCGTGGGGCAAGAATTATCAAACAAGCTAGATATTTTGCTCCTGGCCTCGCGAGACGAAAATCTCACCAAATACTGCCCGCGCACGAGAGCTCACAGGCCTGGATGCCGTTGGCTCAGGGGATAGCTCTGGTGTGTGCCGGGCTTAACTTAGGCCTCACCCGGGTGCACAGGCCTGCAAAACAAGAGTTTTGGGAGGTGTGGGCGGTGGTATTAGGGTGAAGTGTCGAAATATGGGGTCTCTATATAACCCCATGCTCTATATAAATCAAAGCATGGGGTTATATATAGAGACCCTATATTTCGACACTTCACTCTAATACCACCGCCCACATCCCCCAAAACTCTTGTTTTGCGGGCCTGTGCCCGGGTGTAACTCGATGATGGATCAGTCAAAGAACATATTCCATTACACGGATCAGTTAGAGAACCTCGTGTATCCCCCTCAGACGCACCGCAAAATAACATTAAAGTTTAAAGCCTGAGCGCAGGCTTGTATCACAATCGCTGTCCCCATTCAGTCCTAGTACCAATATACCGTGTTTTCAGTTCTCTATACATTGTACTTTGTATTCTGAGAGCAATAATTTGGACTATATCTTGGTATATTCTGGGTATATCTAAAATGATGTTCTGTCGGGGAAAATGTTAAATAACTTTACCTCTTTGGTGAATACGTTCTCTAGTACAAACGCCAATTTTTCCTTGCCGTATGGCAATTGTACATCCTTCTTAACGATGGTGGTACCGACCGAGTTCAATGAACAAGCCTCTGTCAGTGACGTTAGGTCAGCCACGTCCGTACCAGTTCCTGTCTTCTTTTGTCCATCAGAGTCCATCTCACCTTCAAATATTTAGATTATAATACATACATCTGGAAAGGTGCTGACAACATACAACAATACAAGACGAAACAATAAACTATAAAGTCCGGCGCACACGAGAGCTGTCAGCTCAGCTAACGACCTCAATTGCCTGTAAGCTCAGGGGCTAGCTCTCGTGTGCGGTCAGGTTTTGATGAGTTTTTGGCCTCGCGAGGCCGGGAGAAAAAAAAAAAAAAATATCACTTATTTGATAATTTCGTCTCGCGAGACCAAATCCTCAGCGTGTGCGGTGAACGCAAGCCAACAGCTCAGCAGTTTTATTTGACCAGCTTATAGAAACGTATCTCGAATTCACGTGATTTTTATCTCGAAGATCACATGATCTCGAAGAGGTGCTACAGTTGAAGGTGCGCTGAAACCACACGAGAGCTAGCCCCTGAGCTGACAGGCAATTGGGGCCGTTTGCTCAGCTGATAGCTCTCGTGTGCGCCGGGTTTAATGTCTTGCGCAAAATGTAGCATTTTGTCACAGTTGTGACAAAACGATTTAACACCGCATGCAGATTTAACGCGTTTTGTTGCAATTTTGACAATATGCCAAATTTATGACAACATGCATCGCAACTGCATCTGATAATGTCTTAACTTAGGTCAAAACGCGTTGACATGGTGAGTATCAGTTAGGGTAGGAATACACCAGAGCCGTCATCGCAATGCGATTCGCATATGCGTTGTCGCAACAAATTGAACAAGTTGCAAAAAGAAGTGGTGAACACACTATTCGCATTGCGTTGAGTATCGGTTGCGTTATAGCTTTGCGTTGCCGTTGGAATTGGGAATTTTCCATTTTTTGACGCGCTGCACAGGCCTACGCATTGCCTTTGGAAGGTCAAGGACATTATTATGCACACTTTGGCATCAGAATTACCATACGTTATGTTATTTAAATTAGGTATAGGCATATACGCAGCCTCCATCGCAGCCAAAAGACGCATATGGTGAATGCACGGACAAATGCGTTGTCGCGAGCGTTGCCGCCTGCGCCAACGCAACGGCTCTGGTGTATTCCTACCCTAAAGACCTGTGAATCATCGCGAAACTTTTTAAGGCATTTGGGACACGGAAGTCATTTGCAAATTACCTGTATACACTCTTAAAACGCAAATGTTAGATTTAACATCTAGAGGGTTGGAGGAGGGAAAACATTTAGAAAGTGTTGTTTCAACACTTTTAAGTGTTGGATGCAACAGCTTAACATGTTGCATTTAACACTTACAAGTGGTGAATACAACACTTTCTAAATGTTTTCCCTCCGCCAATCCTCTAGATGTTAAATCTAACATTTGCGTTTTGAGAGTGTAGAATAATAGTTTTGAAGATCGTTTGGAGCATCTTGATCATCGAAATATGTGTTCGATAATCCTGTACAGGATCATCTCGAAAATGTTTGGAGCACCCGATATATATACAACGATTATAATGGAGAAATTGGAGCACCTAAATGTTCTACGTGCAAAATGGCAATCGTTTTGGGTACCGAAATCACCTTTGGGCAATCAATACGAAAACCTTGTATGAACTTTTTGACTGATTGGGTGATTGTATGAGCTTGTTACATTCTTAATCCGTGGGAGATGACCTCTTTATAATTCCTCAGTAAAAGGAAACGCTCCCAAGTTCGTACCTTGATGTTCCACAAGACCAGACACCGTTTTAAAGATAAACTTGTTTATTCACTGGAGACGTCGATCGTCGTATAAAAGTTAACATACGAAGCAATTCTTATAAGCCATCATATAAAGACTCTATTACAATGAATAGTTCAAGGGAGAAACAGATCTTAATTTTCTCAATTACAATGAACCATACATGTGCTCCAAGGGAGACAGGTCTTCTAGTCTGAAGACAAACATGATCAAATAAACAAACTACTTTACTTAAACACTTACCCAATCGCGTACGTGGTACCGTTAACAAATAGAGATTTACCATCATTATCATGTGACATGGTTCTTTCCAAGATCCCACCTGAATTTGTGAATATTTAATTAGCTCTATACCAGAATTTAAGCGTTATCGTTGTCCTAATAAACATGTCCATGTTGCTCCAGGTGGGTTTAATTTATTTACACTTTAGTACAATTGAACTCCGCTTGAATGACAAAGACCTGTTGAACTCATCTTCGCTTACCCAAGTCTAACACTACACGTGTTGCCTTGGCTGAACGTAACACATTATCTGATCAGAATCCAGGTCTGGTCATGTCATAGCGCTATAAATATTCCGTGGTCCATATTAGGAGAAGTGCAATGTGTGACCTCTTTAAAATTCAAATTTGATTGGCTATTCGAAGCAAATTAACATCAATACACCCACCACTTGCCATATTTGGAGATCATATGGGCAGACATCAAAGAAAATCCTAGCTGCACGGTGTTGGCAAGCTCCTATCTTAATTGGCTATTAGACAGTAGTACTCGCTGTTAAATCAAGATATTAACAGACAGTGATAGTGTACTGTTCCAGCTGTCTCCCCTTCAGTGATTGGTCATTCGACCCCGCCATTTTAAACTAAGACGAGCATTCTCATTGGATCACTATTTATAGGAACCACCCCAATCTTCATACACAACCACGTGACTGTCTCAGTTGACCGATGACATAGCGCGGCCTCGTTTTCGATTTCAAAATCTGGCGTCTAACTGGGAAAATTGTTGTTGTTGCTGCATCACCCTATCATTGGCCCTTCGTAGAAGGGTCCAATACTATAGGCTAAATTGGCTATATGACATCACGTGCGTTTCTCGGTTTGAACAGTTTACTCTATTCATTAAGTCAAGGTAAATGACGGAACGTTAGTGCAGTATTTAACTTGAAAATGTCAAGATGGTTGAACTCAGCTCTTAAATGAATTCTGTTCGAGAAAACAGATTGTATTGAATTTGTCCACTTTATAGACCATGCACTGGCAGGAAACCTGACCTCTATTGCTGGTCAAGCATGCTGTTTTTCTCTGACCTTAGTACATCTCCAACCTGCAAATAAAGCTATACACTGAAAACGATCATCTGTCAATTCTATAATTGAAAATTATAAATATATAATGATTATAAAATGTATGCACTTTTCCTAAAATACAGATGAGTCTAAATCTTCAAAACACATCTCAACACTAGATTATCGGTTCGATAACTTAAGTTATCTACGGACAACTGTTATTTTCGGTGTTGTGAAATAAAAAATCGAAGTTAAGGAAACTGAAACTCAGTGTTGTGTGGTACATACGTTCTCGATTCAAAAAACCTGGTTTCTCTTTCATAACTTAAATTATCTGTTTGAAAACTTCAATTTCTGATTATTGGACAGTTGGCATTCGATAGACGTTCGTGAATTTAGACATCAGTCGGTCAGTGTAATTCATTATCTGCATGTGTCTGGTTAAATTTTGCCAGACATTTTCTCCGACATTTTAATGCATAATACTAGCACGAAGCTTTTCAGTCAATCAGAAGCACATGTTACTTTATTCCTCGAGAGTCAGCCAGTCGAATTTCGCTGAAATAGACAATTTACGAGAAATGAACGTCGAGCTCAGTATAGAAGAACAGAGCAAATCGTGTCGCAAACGCATTAAGATTTGCTCCTACTTTCTCTTCATGACTTAAGCCCCGTGACACACAATGCTGGAGACAGGGAGATGTTCCACCCATAGCCCCTGCTCGGCATTGATCTGTGTTGGCGACACGATCCACAAATGAAATTCACTGCCGTATTGGTGGAGATATCCGGATTGTGGCGCCGTCGTCCTGCCGCTTTAATTGGTGTGGCATATTTCGCCAGCAAATCTTTGTAAATCATGGAGGTGAGAACCGGATAGTTCCTCTCTTTGTCGTCCGTTCTATAGTATAGTTATAGTTTCATTGGGTTCAGCCAGTTGGTCTTCCATAGCAACAGGCCAGGCCAACTGGTCGGGTGATCGTCGTCCCCCCATAGCACTAGACCATGCCAGATGGCGTTCTCCATGTGGATGAGGTTATCGTCGAACTCCCCCGCCCAACAACCGTTTAAATTTGATCCAGGTGTATGGTAACCTTCTTCCATGGGGTGTTAGGATCCGAGTCACAGATATTTTGGTCTTTCATAATTGTGATATCATCTTCATATATACGTGTAATCCCATCTCGGATCTGTAGGGGTAAGGACGGCTCGTAGAACTCGCGACATGGTTGAGCGTGAACTGACTTCGTGGGGTACTTGACAAAAGTGAATAGTTATTTATGGATCCGCTGCTGCATTTTAGCTCCACCAATTTTCACTGGTTTGTGCTAACCGAGCGATATAGCTCCATTGAAGTGACTGGGATGAATTAAAGAAGGTCAACCCACAGTGACGTAACAAAAACAAGTGATTGGGGCGTAGGATTGACCGCAAAGGTCAACCAGTGACATCAACGAAGGATAATTTGATGTTTCTTGTGGATTTAGGGGGCCACAAAACCTTTAGGCTCGACATAGTGCTGATGACGTCATCGCTTATTGTGTATTTGCCCATCGGTGGACACCATAGGGTCAATGTACATTTGACGAAATGCAAAGTCTGTTTTTCCACATTTTTTGGGGCACGCAACGTCCGCATTTCGCACCTTTTTTTTCAGAAAAATCCTAGTTTTCAATCTACCCCAGTGATCACCTCACCGCAGAGGAATACGACCCTGGTAACGTGACCTGTCCTATATAGGCCCCGCGAGGCTTGAGGCACGAAGAGAAAGCAGGAGCACATAATCTTGTGTTGACCTTTGGAATATGCATAATTTCAGGGGGAGATAACTCTGCTCAACAGTTAACGCTACACGATTTGCTCGTTCTCTACTACTGAGCTCACTGAAGAGAAAATTTAATTGATATCGGCGTAGGCGATGTCGGCTGTCGCAACAACATTCAATTTACTCGGCTATCGATATAGATCGGATATCGACATCTAGAAACAAAACAACTCCCAACGACAATTATGGTTGGCCATCCCTGCCACAATTCGTCATTTGCAGGATGCCTGTAAATAATATATACCATGGTATAAAATGCCAAGCCTGCCATAATTCGTATTTACAGGATGCCTGCAATTATTTTGTACCATGGTATAAAATCGCCAAGCCTGCCATAATTCGTATTTACAGGATGCCTGTAATTATTTTGTACCATGGTACAAAATCATTTAGCCGTAAGTCATAAACAACTCGATGTCTTATCAAGAATATTAAATTTCACCAATGAGTGAACTTGTAACAAGCGTAGACATAGCGTAAAGCCCATTCGCGATTGCTCGGCCTATTCCGTCGAAGTCATAATACCTCGCGCATTAAAGGTGTAAGGATTTTACAGCTCTCAGCTGTAAACCGTGATCCGCCGCACGTGAGGCACATCACATGCTATAGGATGTGTTTCCGCTCACATAGTCCTCGTTGTATTTCCCTCTTATCAAAAGATAAAATATATATTCAAATGAAATGGTTATTCCCTTGATTCTACCTGGGAAGGATCTCTTCTAATTTGAGCTGTTTCTTCTCGAGCTGATCTCCATCAGTTTCCATGGTAACGAAAGTCATACAGCTGACATGCGCTGTTCGGAGTTTCCGCGTGATGCTGCTCTTTCAACATGGATGCCAATATGGATTCCTAACAGTGCGGAATTAGGTTCTAATGTCCTACATTATCCGAGATCGTGTCGAGTGCGTTAAGCCCAACACCAAATTTGTACAAGCGCATATATCATTGACACAGGAGCTCGTTACCGTTATTAATTGGTTAATTAGGTTGATTACAGGGGGGAGGAGGTTGAAGTAGGGAATAAATGCCCCATTTATTCTCTACCCCCCCCCCCACACTGTAATCAACCTAATCAACCAATTAACAACGGTAACGAGCCCCTGTGATCATTGGTGGAAATAATGAGAAAGAGTAAATTTACGACTCACGGCTAAATGAATTACACACATCCTGTAAGCCAGGCTTGGCGATTGTATACCATGGTACAAAATAATTACAGGCATCCTGTAAATAGGAATTATGGCAGGCTTGGCATTTTATACCATGGTATATTTTATTTAAAGGTATCCAATAAATACGAATTGTGGCAGGCTTGGCGATTTTAAACCATAGTACAAAATAATTACAGCCATCCTGTAAATACGAATATGGCAGGCTTACATTTTATACCACATGGTATATATTATTTACAGGCATCCTACAAGAAGATACATTTCTTGTCATTTAGAAAGCAGATCTGTATAACATATTTTCGTTATTTTGGGATTAATTCTATCTTAGAAAAGCACAAATTCTAGTGATGAAAAAATTGGTCGAGTCCCCCCTGTGCGGATTCGGTGAAACAGCGACCCCAGAGTCAGGCACCTAATCGCCACCACTATATGTCGGTGATCTAAATCAATCGGCCAACGGACTCCAACAAAAAATAGGAGGTAGAAGACCGGTAGTCTTGAAAGATGTAAATATTTTATACCATGGTATAAATGACGAATTGTGGGCAGAGATGGCCAACCATAGACAACTGTGTTAACTACTCGAGCCTCCACAATCCTTCCCTAGTGGAGTGATCAGCATGTCTATTTATTTATTCATTCAAGAAGTTTCATGGATGAATTTCAAAACACATACTCTGGCTAACGAGAACATCCATAAGAAATAGCCTTACATAATCTCTGGGTATACCATTAACATGGAAATATTATTTTTAATATCATTCAGCATTTTTCGAGCATTGTAAGGTCTGTATATGGGAGGTTACTGACAATACTGACAATACAACTCACAGTAGATTCTTTTTCTGTTATATTTGTCTTACACAAAATCGTTGCCCAGATATGTTTGGAAAGACTAACAGATATGGACATACACAAATATACCCCAAATCGCAGGAGGGATGCGGACAGCCATATAATGCATGACTGCGCCCCGTCTTACCACGATGGATAACCAACACAACTCAGTAAAAGCACCACCGATGCTGCACACATTGATACTAGGGAGACTATACTACCCCCATCGCGCATGCAGTCGACCCATTCTACTGCAAGTCAAGCCCATTGAATCTCTGCAGCGAAACCTTGTGTCTCTGCTCCACCCCATCTTCCGAGCCAATACAGCCTCCAGAAATATTCAGGGAATAAACCTGAATAGATCAGGCTGCACATCCACAACTCAATTTCAGGGATTTTACCTGAAATCCAGGGATAATTTCCTGAAATTCAGGTATATCATCCATGAATTAAAGCTAAATTACCTGAATTTTAGGGGATTTTACGTACCTGAATAGGGTCGGGAACTTACTAATCAGGGTGGTAAATTTGCCTGAATTTCAGGGAAAATCCTCTCATTCAGGGATCTTTTTTCTGAAATTCAGGAAATTATCCCTGGATTTCAGGTAAAATCCCTGAAATTGAGTTGTGGATGTGCAGCCTGATCTATTCAGGATTATTCCCTGAATATTTCTGAGAGTGTATGCGACCCGCTGTGCAGTGAGTAAAGCGGAGGAGGAGGAGGAGTAGGACACGCCACGGATTATACTAGGGAGATATGGCTACACGACGGAGTGCGCCGAGAAGCAAACCAAATGTCGAACTTACTTACAGAGGCTATATTACAGGTCCCCACTCCTCAATCTTTGTCGCTCCGTACCGGTACACTGCCTAAGCCAACCTGTTCATTATCAAGAGGGCAACTGGGAAGTATAAACTGCATTTAAACTGTTATACTTTCGCTGTGTAATTGCTATAAATAAACATTGACGAGGGTTCGGCGTACGTGGAAACGGCGACAAAATGAACGCGGAAGTACTGTGACAAACCGAATTATCACCCTCGTTATTCAGACAGCACTCTGCTGGCACGCAACGTGTTCTCGTGGACAGGAGAGAATGCGATTTCGAGGCGGGATGATATATATTTTTCCGGTGACATAGTCTGTGTTCCTCGGGAAACAGAATGAAATTCCCTGAACGGAAGGTTGATACTTGGAGTCTATCAAACATTCAATTAGATTATTTACCAGGCCCACGTTGAAGATAGAGGATTCCTTGTCGAATATTCTCTGTACACTGCGCAGAAATTTACTATCGATATCGCCAAGTCGTTGTTGTTGCGAAAAACTGCACTACAGGCAAAGATATTTTCATTGTAATGTATTTATCGCTGTATTTTTCGTGCTGTTTACTGTTTAATATAACCTATTATACTGACGCTGGGTTTATGGTATTTGGTGTGGTGTTCAATTCAATATTCACCAAAAGCCAACAACAACGACCAAAATGGCAAACAAACCCAGCCGGATAAGTTGACAAATATTTCTGCTGGAGAAAAATACTGCAGCTTTCATTGATATCACGTGGCTATACCAATAACCAATGGATACAATCGCAAAATAGATTGTTGTTCTCCTTGTGTTGTTCTCCTTGTGTTATCTTTCCGATAATACATGAAATGAAATCTCCGACTTCTTAGTTGTCCAGCTGTAGGAGTTGGAGCGATGGATTTATTATTATTTTTTAGTAATATGGAACATTGAGTAACAAATGAATATAACATGTCATGTGCTCACATTCGTGAAATGCATTTAAGATAGTGATTGAAACGTAAACGTCTCAATTTCCAAAATATTACCAGGTACCGATATAGTCTTCACAACAGCTGGCATGTGTTAACACCCTACCCCTCATTGGACGTGAAATGTAGTCACTGCAAAAGAAATCTGGATTCGAAAAGAATGAGCGGTTCGATCGCGTTGTTTAATGTATTATATTGGGGATTAGTTGAAGCGAAACGCATCGTTGACGGGAATATGGTACAGTTTAACCACATAAATTATAGTGCTCCACTTATATAGTTATGTAGAAGCGAATAATACAACTGAACAGGCATTTCGTCGCCGTTCCGATTTTCATTTTGACAGGATAGATTATCTGTATATGGAGGATATCAATGTTAGACAGGGGAGAGAATGTATCAATCTTAGACAGGGGAGAGAATGTATCAATCTTAGACAGGGGAGAGAATGTATCAATCTTAGACAGGGGAGAGAATGTATCAATCTTAGACAGAGGAGAGAATGTATCAATCTTAGACAGGGGAGAGAATGTAACGTTGAGTAACTTAATTTTCTGCAAACAATTATACATGATAGCATGTAGAACTGGCACGAAGAATAATTACACTAGATCAATTGATTATTAACTAGCACAAATTTGAGACAGAGGCTGTTCAAGGGCCAACAAGCCCTTTTATCCCCTAAGATGGGATACATTCAGCCATGAACACTGCCCACACGACGAGCGAATACTATAAATCTACACGTGTTCATTTGGGGTAAGTTATATTTGTCAGCGACAGTTAAGGATTTTACTTATGATAATCATGAAATCTTGCTTCCATCATTGAAAACTGATGACCGCTTCTCTTTTGCTTGGTTGTTTTTCTTGTTTTAAACCTGCTGGTACATAATGTCGAACGCTAAAAAGCATTTCCATTATTGACGCTGAAACACGCACATATCATAATAGAAGATATTTATTGGAATAGTATGTTTTGTTTGATGTCGTTGAAGATTCAGACAGTGTCATTGTCGATATTATTTTCCTCATTGTCACACAAATATACGTTTCTTTGCCCTGTGCTTCATATTCTATAGACATACAATGTTTCGTGTTTCCTCTGTTTTAGTCTAATCAACTGTGCAAAGAAGTGGAGATTCTGAAAGAAGATCCGGAAAAGAAGGAGATAAATCACATATCAGATCTCCGTCCACCTCCATAACTCAATTTCAATTTCATTTCACGGCCCCAAAACATGTATATATCAACATAGAAAAAAATACTCCATCGTTGTATTTGCGTCTCAAGCAATAGTGAGAATAGACTTGGATATCGGACACCATAAATGGGGTACATTATGTGCAAGTCAGACCTTGTGGTCCGAGAGTGCGTCTGATTTGGGTTCGAGAAATTACTCCGAAAAACTCTTTTCACAAACCGGACTTGGGAAAACATTTTGCATTTTGTGAAATTTCAGGATAAATATATAAAAGTTATGCCAAGATGCTGTGCAAATTTCACTGCTCTGATAAAAAAAAAAAAAAAATAGCTGCTACATAAAGGTTTTGCCGAAAAATGCGAGACCGAGAGTAGAACATTCATATGTCATACGACATCATGAACATTCGCAGGTACTTTATTTGCTCCATCAGGACATGATCTAACGTGCTAACTAGTTGTGCTTTCAGTTGTTAGAACATACATTTCTTGCCTGGGTCACCATCAGGGTCACCACATGGGTGCTGACGTCCATTTCACCATTCAGGTTTCGATAAACAGCCTCATTATTGTTCCGCTTTTTTCCCACAGTTTTCCACCAGAGGACGTTGCATCTATACACTTTATTTTGATGTTTTTGTCGATAAATTAAAGTGTGCGTTAACCAGGGGAGATCGACACCGACGTTGGCCAGTGTTTTCAAGCAAATAACGATTTAGAAATGTCTTTCTACCAAGAACAATTCCATGAGAATGGTACAAGACACAACACCTAGTTATGCGCGTGTCGATTTGTGGCAAAGATATTTCCTCTAACATGAGTTCAAAATCCATTGAATTAGATAAATAATAAGTATTCGCTATGTTGTTTTATGCAACTATCTAAATACGTCAATGATGAATATAATACCAATTGTAAGACCAATTAAGACGCCAATTACAGGACATCATCCTATCAGCAGCAAAGATATCTTTACATTCGCGTAAAAGTCGTTCTAAACGCCAATATAAATCTGAAAAATGGTACGATATGGATCTTAGAAAAATGAAGAAAATTCTAGAAGGTAAAGCTAACAACTATTCTAGAAGGTAAAGCTAACAACTATTCGAGTAATCCAAGTAACCCTATTGTAAGAGGGAATTTCTATAAGTATAGAAAATTATATTCGAAAGCTTGCAAAGACAAATCCCAGAAATTTAAAAGTAGCCTCATGGACAAGTTGAATCAGTTGCACGACAATAATCCTAAAGAATATTGGCGCCTTTTGGATACTCTTAAACGCAGTACATGGGCGGATGCCCAAGATGAGCAGATTACTCCCGCTAGCTGGGTTGACCATTATTCTAAACTTTTGTCTGTGCCACAACATGTGTCAGACAAAGTATCTGAGGCTGCAGAGAGACTCAGAGAAAAAGAGAAGCTAAAATCTTTTTGTGAACTTGATTTTACTATAAATAATATAGAGCTACTTGAGGCCATTAAAAGTTTGAAAAATCACAAGTCTACTGGACTGGATGGGGTGTTAAATGAAATGATTAAATATGGAAAAGATGAATTATCCCCCTGCCTCCTCAAATTATTTAATCTTTGCTTGTGTCATAGTGTTTACCCAAAAATATGGAAGCAAGGATTCATTAAATCGATTCACAAAAAGGGTGATGCCACTAATCCATCCAATTACAGGGGTATCACTATTATGAGCAGTGTTGCCAAACTTTTGAATTCCATTCTCACCAACCGTTTAACTCAATTTCTGTCAACCCATAACATTATTAGCCAAACACAAATAGGTTTTCAGAAGCAAGCCAGAACTTCTGACCACATGTTTATTCTTCGTACTCTTATTGAAAAATATACAAATCCAAAAAATGGCATGCTGTTTGCATGCTTTATTGACTTTGAAAAAGCTTTTGATAGTGTTATCCACCCACTCTTATTTTTAAGGTTGAACGATGTAGGTATAAATGGCCTTTTCTATCATCTACTGAAAGACATGTATAGGGATAATGTACTATATGCTAAGATAGGTGACCGATTGTCTGGTACTTTTGCATGCAATAGAGGTGTACATCAAGGGGATGTAATTAGTCCTGCCTTGTTTAATATTTTCATTAATAATATTCCTGAGTCATTTGATAATAGCTGTGATCCAGTTAAGTTAGGTAACGCCACCTTAAATTGTCTTATGTATGCAGATGATGTAATTTTACTATCAGCTAGTTCCGAAGTTCTACAAAATTGTCTAACTAAACTTCAAACATTTTGTGATGCATCTTGCCTAACTGTTAATGCTGATAAATCCAAAATAGTAACTTTCAACAAAAGAGGCAGGTTATTGCAAAAAGATTTTTTCATGGGTGACCAAACTTTAGAATGTGTCCAAACCTACAGATACCTCGGTGTGTTTTTCTCAGCTTCTGGAACCTTTTCATATGCAAAATCTGAACTATACAAGAAAGGCCTCAAAGCTTTTTTCCTTTGGTGATCTTAAGCCAGATATTGATACCTCCCTTCACTTATTCGACCACACTATCAAGCCAATTATACTTTATGGCAGTGATATTTGGGGAGCATTGAACTCATTCGCATTTTCCAAGAAAGATAAGGATTTCAGCCTGGAAATGGCGAATAATATTATTGATTGTGATAGATTGAATATCAAATTTAGCAAATATGTTTTAGGCATTCACTCTCGGTCTCCTAGCCTGGCTACTTTAGGGGAATTAGGGCGCTATCCACTATACATTGAAGTTTTCTGTAATGTCATAATCTACTGGCAAAGAATTGAATCTTTAAGTAAAGACTCCATGTTGTACCAATCTCTAAACGAAAGTAAGGCATTACATGGCATAAACGGTATATCATGCATGGTTTAGTACGGTACAGTTCATTCTCAACACCCTTGGTTTATCTATGCACAGTGCTCTCCAGATTTCAATTCCAACTATCCGGCACAGGTTACAAGTTAGGTACAAAGCATTTTGGAAAAGGGAAATCTCCAAGTTTAGTACTAATAATGAGGGTAAGCTTAGAACTTACGGTAAATTCAAATCTCATTTTTGTAGGGAACCTTATTTGCTTCATGTTCGTAATGTGACCGCAAGGAAGAATTTAACACGTCTTAGAGTTAGTGCTCATCACCTAGAAATTGAAGCTGGTCGATACAGAAATAAAAAGCCAGAGGAAAGAATCTGTACTATGTGTCCTCTCCATCAAGTTGAAGATGAGGTGCATTTTGTCATGACCTGCCCTCATTATTCTGAGGATAGAAAATGTTTTATTGCTTCAGTCATCTCTAAGTTTCCACTCCTCCTCAGCTTGTCACCTCAAAATATGTTTATATGGCTAATGACTTGTGAGGATCCTGTAATTGTCACCCCAGCTTTGCTGTGTTCATCCACACTGCTTTTGTATCTAGATTTGCTGTGACATCTGCTATGGTAGGTTAGCTTCCCTGATGGTCACCAGGTGTTCTATCTATCTAATTGGTACCTTCATGTGCCTTAATTGTTATAATGAGATTGTTGCAATTTTTTCAGATTAGAATCTAATTACTATTCTAAATGATTATAATTGCTCTGTGCAAGTTAACTGTATAATTGAATCGAATTATTGATTATTAATTTAATGGTGCCCGATTTACCATGTTGAGGTAGATCAATTGTACCATATATTAAATAAGAAAAGTCTATGTAATTGATATTAATATACGTAAAAAATTATCTAACAAATGGACTAAAATCATTAATGTATTCTATGTGATTGTCATACCCTTAACGGGTGCTTTGATTAGCTAAATACAATCTATTCTATTCCATCGTTGTCGTCGATTATTTTTCCGCAGGGACCGCACAACGACTATTTTTCTAGCAGAGTGTTGTTTGAATAACGAGGGTGATTATGGTCAGGTCCCGCCCACCTGTAAACGTAACTAAGCACGCTAGGTTATCTCCCTTACAAGAAATATGCCATTATGCGAATAAATGTACTTTCCCAGTTTGATATTGAAATACTATCTTGTGATTGGAGGAAACCATACAAGAACCAAATTGGAACAAAGATATACCTCATTATGCTCATACGTTGTACTTTTGCGGAAGCAACTAACAGAAAGCAAAATAGCACAGAAGAAAATATCTGGTATCTTTTTTATTTATCGCATAAAAATATAGGGGAAGTAAACTTGTATCAGAGTATTTCCATAACTAGTTTCTGGTGATTGCCATTGCTTCGTTCAATTACTACGATCATTCAAACTTTCAATCACAGGTTGCTACTACATAAGTTACTTCCTGCAAGTGCTTGTACATGATTGTGATTTTTTTTTCTCACTTGTTTCAATTTGGTACTAAACAATTAAATTGGAACGGGATACCATGCAGTCCTGCACGAGTGGTGTGTGTTTTTCCTAAAAGAATTGAACCGCAACAATGAGGACATAGTAACAATTAAAGATGTTATCAGCCTCAAAATAGACGGATTTTGTAAACTCTTCCCTGTGCAGTATTCAGCAGCGAAGTTTGCTAAAGCATCATATGTACTATATTTGATGATAGTGGGATCGACAATATACAACAATGAAGTAACGGCATGGCTCGTGCCTACGGTTCGGTAATGTCGCATAGCATACGTTGGTTGAATGAACCACACGTGTATACGCTTGTTGACACGGCTGTGAAAAAATAAACGGCATGCCATGCCGTTTATATTTAAAGATCAATTCCTTCTGTTTTCTCGTGAATGGTAGAAACAAGTTTAGTTTTTTTGTGGTCAAATGTGTTTCATTTTGTACATGTCACTTTCGCTGAGTTTGAAAGATATCGATTTCAGCCCAGATTTGAGGCTGATTACATCTTTAATGCTTAAATTTTCCAGAAATGTTGAGACAAACAGTGGACATGACAGAGCTATATGGGGACATTGTATACATGGATGCGACGTTTGTCTGTATACAATTATAGAAACATAACCAAAGTGTACACAAACAATGTATGAGGTGGAATACATAGTACCAACATATTGAAACAAAATATGAACAATGTATGTATACATTGTACCAGAAATCCATAAAACTTGAACTTCTGATTGTACACAATTGTAGAGACTTTATTAAAACCAACGGAACATTTGTAGCAGAAATAAACTATCACAGTACGCACTGGTTAAGACATAAGAAAACTATGTAGTCATATTAAAGGAGAACACAAAAGAAAAAATTAAACTTCTGATGTGGATATATGTTGTTGCGTGCAAATTTGTTCTGGAAATTTAAATATTCTGTTTTCATGAGACTATTCCTACTGAGTGCCGAGATATTGCACTTCAATGATTTCGGGTCTGCTACCAATTTAGTATGCAAATGAGCTTTGATGATGTCACAAAGTGAACCAGAGATAATCAGATAGACCAATGATCACATATTTTCTTTGCTGAAATATTTAGAATTCTGATTCTTTTGTACTGGGGGATATTGGGGATCACTTTTATCAATTAGTTACCAATAGTTTCAGAATACCATAGCAGCCAGTGACCAAGCGTATTATTCCAGAAACTCAAATAGTTGAAGTAAATTTTGTAATGAATATGAATTGTATAGACCTTTGTTACTGCATATTCAGTGATTAAAATTTCCTGACCCACCCAATTTTTAAATAAAGATTTTTTTTTCTAAAAGCACACCTAAATAGTTTGCATAATGCTACTTATAAGCAATGTTATTAATCTGGAAGAGATTGGAGTTATATGCGAACGCGAAGCGTTCGCATTCTTAGATAGAGCATGTGTCCAAATGAGATCTGTACCCTTACTACCTTAGCGACTGAAAAGTTTGTTACCGAATTGACTAACTTCCGGTTTCATGGTGGGTTCCATCTTGAATTCTGTGATTTGATGCATGACGGGAGGTACGATTTTCTCTGTAAATCTGGAAATCATACGCACACGTGATTTCTTTATGAATCAATAAATCCAGTAAACAAAAATAAACAATAACTCCAAATAAAACCTCCAAGTATTCATTGTGAAATCCCAACCTGTAACCATCTCGGTCATCTATACGCGGTAAGACTGACCCTGGGATCGTGTGTATCCATTTACAGCCTACTTTCGGCAAGTGCGAGAGGGAATTTCCAGAAATCAATACCACGTGACTTCGTCAGCCAATCAGCTAAAGTCTACAGACGTAACCCCAACGTAACTCGCCATTTTCGAATCATGTGATGCCCTACTTGTTGAAAATTACAGATCTACCACACCTCTTGGGTGATACGAAAGTTATTTATACCTATATCTGTTTCCCAAGTGGTTTGAAAACCTGTAATTTATCAGATTTCTCGAGTCTGTTCTCTGCCGGATGAAGGCCGAACAGAATCCCGTAATATACCGGATATCGCTCCGCAATAATGGAGGCTCACGATTCGCAAGCCATCTTATGGATGGCGAAGTGTACGCAAATGTGTGAAATCCCTGTCAGCGATAACCGCGATAAAGTTTAGACTCGTACCTTCCCCTTGCTCAAACGGAAATCAGATCTCCGTGCGAGTCAATGGCAAGGTACGAGTCTACGATAAAGTTCATACCTTGCCTGCATTTGTACGGGGCGAACGTTCGAAGCTGATGCTGCTTCTTTCGTGTTCTACATGTACTCTGCCCTGTCTAGGGTGTTCAGTTCAGTACAATAAATATTGATTTGAATTGAATTTGTACGAGTCAAGAAAGTCTTGTCGTCTGCTAGAAAGAATATTCATAACACCAACGTCATACGCTTCGGACTGTCAACACACCAGCGGTCATGAAGTGCAACTTTTCCAATATTTCGGCTCAACAAAGGGTTGATTTCAGCAGAGGTTTGTTAAAATTTGCTGCACAAATAAGGTTGACATTATTTTACTACTGTCGTTACTTTCATAACCTAGGAATATTTAACTATTGGTAGTTCAACTGCCTTATGCTGCAACGCTCATACTGCCTTTAGCTTATAAATATTCAATTTCACTCAAACTGAACATGCATTGTAACTCCAACCGAAAGTAAAACTTACAGCGAGGGGAATTAACTCTACATAAAAATTGGATTTACTCCCCTTACATAAAATTTTTAATTTTATCTTTTTCAATTACTTTTTGTAATCCGGTTATTTTCTTCCTCATTCTCAGTTGTCATTGATATTTTTACAATAGATCACAACTATTTAAAGACACAACCAAACAATGTTTGGGATCAAGGTTCAAGGTTCAAGGTTGTTTATTAGCTAATCACAGCGCCCACAATGAGCAGTGAATCACAATTTACAATCATCTATAAATAATTAGCGAGCCATTAAATCTGAGCAAACAGTCAAACAGTAAATGCAGAAAAAGCGTAAAACAATCTGAACTGAAATTAACGGATGCATTTCAGTGCAACATTATTGATATCCCTGGTGATGGAAATTGTTTCTTTCATTGCCTTAGTTTAGCCATACATGGGAATATATCAAGGCACCGACATTACAGATACCGGTCAGAGTTAGATACAGGGTCTCACAGCGTCCTTAAAAAGGACACAACTATAAAATCAAATGACCATTTTTCCACAAAATCAAATGATGTTATTTTAGAAAACTCATAGATTAAAGTGAATATCAGGGGCAAAAGGCCCAGTAGTTTCTGTAAAACACTCAAAGAACACAAACTGGCAATGTTTTGGCATGTTCAACATCATTTGAGTGATATTAGCCATTTTGCAAAATTACAGTTTTTTCAAATAATGACAAAACTATTTTCAAACAAGGACTTTGGCGAAAATCCTGCATCTAACCCTGCCGGTTTCACAGGGCCATTGGAACGCTTTGGAATGCGATTCTGTCCTGGATTTAGTCATGATTTAGATGTGTTTTAGGCACGACTTCATGTCAAGTTATCTAGTTGAGTGGATTCCGCTCAAGTTTGGGTCAATAAATCGCTCAAGTGGTGGGCAAAATCACTCAAGTTAAAGTGAAGTAACATTCACTCAATTACTTGAGTCAAATTTCACTAAACTTGAGTGAAATATTTCACTCAAATACTTGAGTGGTATGAATTTCCACTCAAACTTGAGTGAATTTCACTCAAGATGTTTTAGAGAGTATAGACTTCCAATACGCATGTTTCGAGTTATGACGTTACGTCGTGAACTCCCTTTGCGCACTGACGTCATTTGGCGAAACCCCATAATATTTGGGGTAGCACAATGTTATTTCTCTCACAATAATACTCCTTTACCAAGGCCATCAAAGCGTAACTCGATGTTTCACAACTGAAATAGTCCTTGAATTAAGTAATCTTTACACCCCGCTATGTTGAAGGATAGGGGATTGGCCCTATCGTTTCGCCAGAGGACGTTGTCGCTGCGCAAAGGGACGTCACTCAGGTGATGTAACGTCATAACTTGAAAGATGCGACGTACAGTATTAATACCGGGCGTTGAGTAATAAAATACTTGAAGAAAGACTATGTGAACTCTGTGACAACAATCAATGCAGTTGGCGACGAGAACCATTACTTGTATGCTGGCCTTTCTGTGAAAACATGAGGGAGCAATACAGGCATCCCAGTCAATACAAACTAGTATTGATATGTACCTAAGTTTGTAAAAAAAAGCTATCTTTATGTGGAATATTGGCCTAGGACATTTAACGAGAGTAAAGCCTAACCAACATTTTGCCTATTTATAACTATTGATCTAATTATAGCCACAATGCAAATTGATATGTACCATCTGTATCAACGATATAGTACATGAAGTTTTTCTTATTCATTTTTTTCCCGAATGTAACTGAAGTAGTATTTAGCCAAAGTTCTAGTGAACATTGTTATCCAGTTTACTTCCTTCCTCCACTAATTATAGATTGTGCCGTTACACACATATACATGTACATAATTGTTTATATTAATTGCTGCCAAAAGTTACTTAACTCATTGCCTACGGCAAGTCGTTCAATTCAATTCAACTTTATTGTATCATAAAAACAATTTACATGTCCATTAAGGACTGGATACAATAACACTCAAACAACTTGTGAGATATGAACATGACCAGGCAAAAATCAAGGAGTAGTGATAACAGTAGCTTGTGACTGTGAAGAACTTGATATAGATCAATACGAAACCCAGTCCAACATGGCTAGGCCCCACATGTAACCTGTAAATATAGCACAATGTTGAGTGCCTTATCCTGTCTATAAGTACAGTATCACGGAACAATATTGAGAAAATATATTTGAGAGAGAATATCACACAGGGACAATTAAATTTTTGCATTTTCTCAGTTGGAACGCATTGTATATGAAGCGTGCCACTATTGTAGCAACATCATTAGGGGGATCGAGCATGAGATTGACAAGCTCATCCAGCGTGAGCGGCTCACGCTTCTTAAACTTGGGCCGGAAAGCCGTTGTCAGCGGCTTCTTGATAGCGTTATCTAAACACACCTGTGATGGGTTGTTTCGGCCTCGTAGCGAAAAATTGACCACTTAACGGTCCCATGATATATGAATCACTGGCTACATTCTTTTCAGCCTCGATTTAGAGTTTATTACATCGGGAATCGCCAAATAACCTCATGTCATACATGTGACAATTGTGTGGGGAAACTCCAAAAATGGCGGCTGCGGCCGTCGTGTGTTGTGTTTTTGTTTTCTACCGACTAGACAACATACAAGTTCAAGAAAGGTTTCCATCATCAGATTTTATTTATACGAATCACCAAAGCATCAATGATTGTAAAAATATATAGATAGCTTCATGAAATGCAACAAATGAAAGGGGTTTTCCAAGCATGGCGTCACCATCCTGTGTGGGCGATGTAACTTCGTAAGTTGTGCGTGGTTTTATTTTCTCCCGACTTGAAAAAAACAACAACAAACAATTCAAGAATGGTTTCCATCATAAGTTTTTATTTACATGAATCCCCAAAGCTTAAGGATTGTAACTAGGCCCATCAGCATATATAGAAAGGTGGTTCAGAAGATAAATGCTATTGCTTGATTGAGGGTTGGGCCAGATATCATCCATCACAAGTGAAGTTTTCTCTGCATAATCTAGATTTTATTGCACTGTACTTCCATTTGTAAATTAGTATTTGTAATTAATGGCTCACAGGAAAAATACTTTTTAACTGATTGTCATACCCGACTCACCCGAGTATCATTTTCAGAGACTATTGATTGACTGGTAGCAATAGTGGTGATATAGCTGCTTCCTGAGCAGCAGATTTCTTTCCCAGAGTTTCAATTCAAAATAGTATCTATTTGTTTGAAAAGCCCCCCAAAAAACTGGCCATAATACCAAGCTGATCCGTATGTAGTGGTACTACTATTATACGTACACCCGGTACTGGCACTGAATGAAAGTATTAGAACACAAGTGCCAAGGCATCCATCTCAGAATATTTCAGTTCTCAGACATGTCAGATAGTATTATTTCTAAGTTTAAGTTCAATTGATTTATTAATTTCACTACATACATGTACATATATTCCTAACACCAGTCCATGTGATGACCTAGTTTTAGCTTGACCTCTTCATTCTTCAGAAACTAGACCCAGCATAGATACATGTACAGCCCCAAGAGCTATGGCAGGGCAACTCTTTACACATGTACATGTTGCCTCCTGAACTGCATTTCTCTGAGCTGAGGTCAATCTTTGGAAGAGTGACCATAACAGGCTTCCATACTTTAGTGCGTATTAATCTGATATCTCAAAAGAAAACAATTAATAGAGTATTATTTAATACAGATTAGAGATTAAGTACATGTTAAGTGACTATATATAGGCCTACAAAGCCTGTCAATCACTGAAGGATAACTATTTTGGTCTGAGAAAGAATAAACAATTTGGAACTATTTTTATAGGTGTACTTCGGACAACCCTAAAACCAGAAATTTTCTATATCCCATAATAAAGTTGAGACAACTCACCTTTCTAAAAATATATAATTTACCCTACCTACGGTACTCATGGAAAAATGTTAGGGCCATCATACCATATGTGGAAATTAATATTTTTGCATAATTTATTCCGGCAAGTTGTGAATATTTATTCCGTAGGTAAAGAGTTCATAGATGAACTGTCAGCAGCAACGTTAATATATCAATTTATTATCATATACAACAAAGTATCTAAACTACAAACTTGGTTATGCTGATTGTAAGTTTACTTGACACTCCATGTTAAGTTGTTTTACTGTGACAATTGTATATTTGTTTAAAAGCTGTTTCGAACAGTTATCCATGTATTTTCCCCCCACATATCACAGAGAGTGGTTTGGGTGTAAAGGAATGAATTGAATTGAAATTGTATTGTGCAATAAATTAAATTATTATTATTCCCATCCAAATCTCTGTTTTTTTCCACTGCATTCACAGAGTATAAATTATAATATTGAGAATTTCATTTGAATTTTCTAACTTGATATGTAATCAAATCTATGTAATAGGTAAAGCCAGAAGAGAAGGCAGATTTTCTATCTGCGTTCGCTTCTAGGCTTTGCCTATTTCATATTAGCTCTGTGAATATTGCAGCTAAAATTTAGCTCACTTATCACGAGTTCACATGGTGACATCAGTAGTAGCGTAAACCCTTTTCGAGTTAACTTTCACCCGGATGTAGAGGTCATTTGTGGCGGAAACGTGGAGGAGAGGTCAAGTGCAGTATAGTTCCGGCAGAAGGACCAAAAGCTACCTCCAGCACAGGAGAGTTCCAATTGTTGGAGGGGATGTATTCATCCGCGGTGATGCGGTCTGGCCGCGGTTTTGGCGGTGATTCGGTCTCGGGAAAAAGCTTCCGCGGAGAAAAAGTAGTCCCTAGATAAAATGGTCGGATGGGGTCGAGTGAGGTATCAAAGTGAAGCTTATGTGAAGGGGCATCTAATGGGCTGGGTGTGGGGTTGAAATATCGGCCTTCTGCGCATGCGCGGTGGCCGAAGGGTATGAAAATAGCCGTGTTGGAGCTAGGGAAGCCACTAAGGGTCCGATGGGGTCGAGTGAGGTATCAAAGTGAAGCATTCGTGAAGGGGCATCTGATGGGCTGGGTGTGGGGTTGAAATATCGGCATTCTGCGCATGCGCGGTGGCCCAAGGGTATGAAAATAGCCGTGTTGGAGCTAGGGGAGTCCCTATTGGTCCAATGGGGTCGAGTGAGGTATCAAAGTGAAGCATTCGTGAAGGGGCATCTAATGGGCTGGGTGCGGGGTTGAAATATCGGCATTCTGCGCATGCGCGGTGGCCCAAGGGTATGAAAATAGCCGTTTTGGGATGTAGGGGAGTCCCTATTGGTCCAATGGGGTCGAGTGAGGTATCAAAGTGAAGCATTCGTGAAGGGGCATCTAATGGGCTGGGTGCGGGGTTGAAATATCGGCATTCTGCGCATGCGCGGTGGCCCAAGGGTATGGAAATAGACGTTTTGGAGCCACTAATGGTCCAATGGGGTCGAGTGAGGTATCAAAGTGAAGCATTCGTGAAGGGGCATCTAATGGGCTGGATGTGGGGTTGAAATATCGGCATTCTGCGCATGCACGGTGGCCCAAGGGTATGAAAAGAGACGTTTTGGGATGTAGGGGAGCCACTAATGGTCCAATGGGGTCGAGTGAGGTATCAAAGTGAAGCCTATGTGAGGGGGCATCTCATGGGCTGGG
This sequence comes from Hanleya hanleyi, assembly GCA_036873755.1. NCBI lineage: Eukaryota > Metazoa > Mollusca > Polyplacophora > Lepidopleurida > Hanleyidae > Hanleya > Hanleya hanleyi. The sequence goes on along the minus strand of JAVTVY010021293.1, from coordinate 11,526 downwards.
TGTGGGGTTGAAATATGGGCATTCTGCGCATGCGCGGTGGCCCAAGGGTATGAAATTAGACGTTTTGGGAGCTAGGGCAGTCCCTAATGGGCCGATGGAGTTGTATGAGGTATCCATGTGAAGCATTCGTGAAGGGGCATCTGATGGGTTGGGTGTGCGGTAGAAATATCATTCTGCGCATGCGCAGACGCAATGCGGAGCTCTCGTCCAATCAGAAGCGAGTATTTCAAATCCGTCACAGAGCTCTCAGCCAATCAGAAGCGAGTATTTTGACCCGGTGCATTATGGGCCATATCCAAGATGGCGGCACGTATGTTCAAGATGGCGGCACATCCGGTGTCGAAAACTGGCCATTTCGTCGGGATGTGGTCACCTAGTGTCGAAAACCGGACCCTGTATGGGTCCCGCTAGACGTTTTGGAGCTAGGGGAGCCACTAATGGTCCAATGGAGTTGTATGAGGTATCCATGTGAAGCCTAGGTGAAGGGGCATCCAGTCAATGGGGTGGGTGCATGTAAACATTTTCCTGAAAAAAGAAAAAAATACGGAACACGGACTTTATCGAAAAATCTGGGAAAATGCCTATATGGGGTATGGGGGGTATATAGGTCGCCGGGCTTAACGGGGCTTGCCTATCAATAGAGTTATCTCCCCCTAGTTCCAGGGTGGGTGTATGTAAAAATTTTCCTGAAAAAATACGGAACACGGACTTTATTCTAAATTACGTGAAAATGCCTATATGGGGTATGGGGGTATAGGACCATCCTGGGAAACCTACTTCTCCACATTTGCGGTATGGTTGTTTGGATTTGTTTTCTTAGTCTCGTCAAAACAAACATGATAGGAAGTGTCCCGGAGCGAATCGGTGAAATTTTTGAAAAAGTACGATATAGCCCCATATAGTCCCATACTGGGGGTATAGGATCAATGTTTGTCCCCCTGGGAAACGTACTTCTATACATTTGCGGTAGGGTTGTTTGGATTTGTTTTTCACGTCTCGTCATTTAGAACATGATAGGAAGTGTCCCGGCACGAATCGGTGAAATTTTTGAAAAAGTACGATATAGCCCCATATAGTCCCATACTGGGGGTATAGGATCAATGTTTGTCCCCCTGGCAAACGTACTTCTATACATTTGCGGTAGGGTTGTTTGGATTTGTTTTCTTAGTCTCGTCATTTAGAACATGATAGGAAGTGTCCCGGCACGAAACGGTGAAATTTTTGAAAAAAGTCACTGAGGCCTGGGTAGGCCCATAGGCCTATACTGCATGGCTATGGGTGTATAGGGCCATACGGGGTGGACATGTTGGAGTCTAGGTGAGTCCCTAATGGTCCAATGGGGTCGAGTGAGGTCTTATTTTGAAGCTCTCGTGGATGAGCACTTGACTACACTAATGGTTCGTCCGTGTTCAATCGTCTGCGCATGCGCAGACTGGCCCGTAGTATAGAAAGCAGGCATTTTGGGGGGTATATGGGTGTGTGTTTGGGTTAGAGATGGGCTATTCACGGTTCGAATGGGTCGTGTGATGTATCCATGTGAAGCCTATGTGAGGGAGCCTCTGATGGCGTGGGTGTGGGGTTGAACTATCGTCATTCTGCGCATGCGCAGCCTGGCCGTAGTATGGAAATAGACGTTTTTGGGGTCTAGCCGAGCCCCTCATGGGCCTATTGGGTCGAGTGAGGTATCCATGTGAAGGCTAGATGTGGGGGCTAGACTAATTATATATTCTGTATTATACAATCGGATAGCGGTTTTCGTGAATAACAACAAGTTCAGCAATGTTTATATAGTTTATTATCCCCAATGTTACATCATTCCCAGGCTGGGGGAGCCGCCCTGGGTATGTTTAGTATGTTCACAGCAAAACAAATTGAAATATCAAACACCATGTTTTATTATTTAACGCACCGTCACATTAGGTACAAGTGTTTACTGAGCTCAAGTCAACGATCAGCATGTAGACATAGAGAGTATGTGCGGCATGTTATGGTATTCATCAGTGCGCGGGTGACGCATTCAACCGATGGCGGTGGTCGGTCAGCTTGGTAAGGAAAAACGTGACATTGGTTACCCTCTCTACCGCCCATTGTATGTTGGGGCGTTGACGATGTGCCCATCTCAAGGGTTCCACGGTGTCCAGTATCTCCAGCATCGTCTCTAGTGACCTCCGGTTAATGATGGTGAACGGCTGGTCAGACACATAGATATTATTGCCGGGATAATAATACCGTAACTGGCCCGTCTTTTTGTGACGTAAGATGTACCCGAAAGCGACATTCAATTTGAAGGCCGTAGTTTGATCTTTGAAGATGGCTTCCACGTAGCTGCGTAGACGGGTGCGGTTGGTCAGTGGAAAATTGTAAATATCTTGAATAGGACCATGAGGGTGAAAACAGTGCCGTGTCATGGACCAATGGCGCCGATCGATGTCACTCACTGGATGGTTGTCCTGTAAGAGATCGCCCAGAAAATGTTCGATGTTGTCAGGCGTATGACTCGAAACCGTAACGCTGGGGTCCGGCTGGATATCCAGGCTCTTCTGAACTGTGGGTATAGGCGGGCTGTCCTTCATCGCATCACCGGTGGCGTTCGTCTCCCCGGGCTTATCTTCACTGGGTCTGACCTCCTCTTCAGTAGGAAGTTGTCGCTCATGCCCTGGTACCGGGGCATGAATCAACCGTTGGTGTCGCAGCAACTGACTGCGTCGTTTGAAGCGTTGACCACAATCCTCGCATGGACGCTTGCGTGGCCCATGAATTGAACGTTCGTGGCGCAGTAACTGATCCTCCCGATTAAATGACCCTGCGCAGGTTATACAAGTATACCGTGCATCGTTGTGGGTGGAGGCCTCGTGGCGTCGTAAATTATCTAGACGAGTAAACTGCCTCTGACAAGTTGTGCAAGTGAACACCTTGGTGGAATCGCCCAGAAAATGTTCGATGTTGTCAGGCGTATGACTCTGTACCGGGGCATGAATCAAACGTTGGTGTCGCAGCAACTGACTGCGTCGTTTGAAGCGTTGACCACAATCCTCGCATGGACGCTTGGGTGGCCCATGAATTAAACGTTCGTGGCGCAGTAAAGCATCTTCCCGATTAAATGACCGTGCGCAGGTTATACAAGTCTACAGTCCATCGTTGTGGGTGGAGGTCTCGTGGCGTCGTAAACTATCTAGACGAGTAAACTTCTTCTGGCAAGTTGTGCAAGTGAACATCTTGGTGGTTGACAGAGTGTCTGATGAAACGGCCAGGCCGCTTCCCTTTTATAGCACGCTAGCTGGTGATCTATTTTTAGCATACTCTACCCCCAGGGGCTGTTCACAGCACCTGTGACGTCATCAGTACGAGTAGTAGCGAAAGTGAGCGTTTTGGGGCAGTGAAGGATGGTATTTGGTGTAGAGATGGACCATCCTTGGTCCGAATGCGTCATGGGAGGTATCATGTTGTAGCTCTCGGGGTGTAGACCCCAATTTGAGGGATATCCACAGCATCTGTGACGTCATTGGTGACGTCATCAGGACGAGTAGTAGCGAAAGTGGGCATTTTTTAGCAGTGAAGGATGTTACTTGGTGTAGACATGGACCATCCGCGGTGCGAATGCGTCGTGTGAGGTGTCATCTTGTAGCAACGCCCACCAACGTCATTCTTAATGCTTCAACGCCCTGGTGAAATAGCTCAGAAGCTCTGATATTCCATGGAATTGTCACTAATTCTTCGAAATGCAGTGACGCCCGTCAACGCCCGGCGCTACACCTTAACACTCTAACATAACGCCATGATATAGACCGAAGAGAGAACAACAACAGCAACAACAACAACAAGGATGACACATGAGAGAACAACAACAAGAAGTTTTTTCATATAGTTTATTTTCCCCAATGTTACATCATACCCACGCTGGGGGAGCCGCGTCGGGTATATTTACAATTCAAGAAGATTCTTATCCAATCAGAGGCCACCATTTGCATCTGTCATATTCGTTCCTGTCCGTTAGATGTATTCTCGGCTACTCTTGTCCAATCAGAAGTCGCCATTTCAGAAAGTTCCATCTTCGACCATGTTCGCTCTGAACCGTTTGTTCTAATCGTCATCGGGCAGGCCAGGATATCGTTGAGGAAACATATCCTCAGATAGTTGTTTGCGCATTCCATTCTGAGTATCTATCAGTGCATGGGTGAATACTTTCATCCGATGGGGGTGGTGGGTCAGCTTAACCACGAAGAATGTAACATTGGTGACCCTCTCCACCATCCACTTGGTGTTGGGACGCTGTTCATAGGCCCATTCCAAGGGATCCACAGTGTCCAGTTGGGCCAGCATCGTCTCTAGCGACGCCCGATTGGTAATGGTGGAAGGATGGTCGTACACTGGGTTGATGGCACTGGAATAGAAATAGCACAATTCACGTGTCATCTTATGGCATAAGATGTACCCAAATGCTACATTTAATGTAAAGGACGTAGGCTGGTCATTGAAGATGGCTTCCACGTAGCTGCGTAGACGGGCGAGGTCGGTCAGTCGGAAATTGTACAAGTCCAATATAGGGCGATGACGGTGGAACCAGTGTCGGATCATGGACCAATGGCGTCGATACATCTCACTCACTGGATGATCTTCGGGTAAGAGATCGCTGGGAACATCCACCGCATCTTCCAGAAAATGTTCGTTGTTGTCAGGCGTATGACTGGAAACAGTAATGCTAGGAACCGGCTGGATATCTAGGCTCTTCTGAGCTGTGGGTATAGGCGGGCTCTCCGTGATCGCATCACCAGTGGCATTCTCCTCCCCGGGTTCATCTTCAGTGGATCTGTCCCTCCTGGGTGCCTCTTTAGTGGAAAGTTGTCCCTCATGCCGTGGTGACGGACCATGAATCAAACGCTCATGCCGTTTTAACTGACTGGGTCGATTGAAGAGTTGACCACATTCTTCGCATGGACGCTTGGGTGGCCCATGAATTGAACGTTCATGGCGCTGTAAATGATCCGGGCGCTGAAACGACAGTGTAGGCCTACATATCGTACAGCTATACCGGGCGGTTCCATCGTGCTTGGTAGCCTCATGGCGGCGCAAGTCGTGCAGACGAGTGAATGATTTCGAGCACGTAGTACAAGTGAACATCTTGGTGGCTGACAGAGTGTCTGATGAAACGGCCAGGCCGCTTCCCTTTTATAGCACGCTAGCTGGTATCATGTTCGGGCACCTCCGTGTCTCTTCGGTGATCTCCGTGACATTCAGCGGTCGAGAAAAAGAACCAATCAGCGGTCGAACAATCAGCCAATCAATAAGCACCGGATTTTTCCATATCTCGGGGACTTGGGGTCCCTACGGTAGTCTTTCGACGCGGTCCGCAGATTAGCTGCCATTAGCCGCCATTGTGGGGAAAAACCCCAGACAAGCACAAACAAGTCTGGACATGTCCAAAGGTCACGCCTCATTCACCCACCAGTGGAAACCTTTACACCGCGCGCGCCGGGGTCAAAGGTCAGTTCCGGTCACGTGAACGGAAGCGGAAGTGACCTCACAGTTGGTCAAAGGTCAATAAGGCCAGTGTCCCGTTAAATCGAGCCTTGTTGACCTTTGACCTCAGAAATTTGCATATGACGTCACTTCCGGTTTGGGTGAATGAGGCGTGACCTTTCGACATGTCCAGACTTGTTTGTGTTTGTCTGGGTTTTTTTCCCACAATGGCGGCTAATCTGCGGACCGCGTCGAAAGACTACCGTAGGGACCCCAAGTCCCCGAGGTATGGAAAAATCCGGTGCTTATCGATTGGCTGATTGTTCGACCGCTGATTGGTTCTTTATCTCGACCGCTGATCGCGCCTACATCCGAGTTCTTGTCGCTGACGTCCAAGTTGAACTGATTGTGCTAAAAATAGATCAACAGCTAGCTTGCTATAAAAAGGAAACGGCCTGGCCGTTTCATCAGACACTCTGTCAACCACCAAGATGTTCACTTGTACTACGTGTTCGAAATCATTCACTCGCCGGCACGACTTGCGCCGCCATGAGGCTACCAAGCACGATGGAACCGCCCGGTATAGCTGTACGATATGTAGGCCTACACTGTCGTTTCAGCGCCCTGATCATTTACAGCGCCATGAACGCTCAATTCATGGGCCACCCAAGCGTCCATGCGAAGAATGTGGTCAACTCTTCAATCGACCCAGTCAGTTAAAACGGCATGAGCGTTTGATTCATGGTCCGTCACCACGGTATGAGGGACAACTTCCCACTAAAGAGGCACCCAGGAGGGACAGATCCACTGAAGATGAACCCGGGGAGGAGAATGCCATTGGTGATGCGATCACGGAGAGCCCGCCTATACCCACAGCTCAGAAGAGCCTAGATATCCAGCCGGTCCCTAGCATTACTGTTTCCAGTCATACGCCTGACAACAACGAACATTTTCTGGAAAATGCGGTGGATGTTCCCAGCGATGTCTTACCCGAAGATCATCCAGTGAGTGAGATGTATCGACGCCATTGGTCCATGATCCGACACTGCTTCCACCGTCATCGCCCTATATTGGACTTGTACAATTTCCGACTGACCGACCTCGCCCGTCTACGCAGCTACGTGAAAGCCATCTTCAATGACCAACCTACGTCCTTCACATTAAATGTAGCATTTGGGTACATCTTATGCCATAAGATGACACGTGAATTGTGCTATTTCTATTCCAGTGCCATCAACCCAGTGTACGACCATCCTTTCACCATTACCAATCGGGCGTCGCTAGAGACGATGCTGGCCCAACTGGACACTGTGGATCCCTTGGAATGGGCCTATGAACAGCGTCCCAACCCCAAGTGGATAGTGGTGAGGGTCACCAATGTTACATTCTTCGTGGTTAAGCTGACCCACCACCCCCATCGGATGAAAGTATTCACCCATGCACTGATAGATACTCAGAATGCACAAACAACTATCTGAGGATATGTTTCCTCAACGGTATCCTGGCCTGCCCGATGACGATTAGAACAAACGGTTCAGAGCGAACATGGTCGAAGATGGAACTTTCTGAAATGGCGACTTCTGATTGGACAAGAGTAGCCGAGAATACATCTAACGGACAGAAACGAATATGACAGATGCAAATGGTGGCCTCTGATTGGATAAGAATCTTCTTGAATTGTAAATATACCCGACGCGGCTCCCCCAGCGTGGGTATGATGTAACATTGGGGAGAATAAACTATATGAAAAAACTTCTTGTTGTTGTTGTTCTCTCATGTGTCATCCTTGTTGTTGTTGTTGCTGTTGTTGTTCTCTCTTTGGTCTATATCATGGCGTTATGTTAGAGTGTTAAGGTGTAGCGACGGGCGTTGACGGGCGTCACTGCATTTCGAAGAATTAGTGACAATTCCATGGAATATCAGAGCTTCTGAGCTATTTCACCAGGGCGTTGAAGCATTAAGAATGACGTTGGTGGGCGTTGCTACAAGAGACACCTCACACGACGCATTCGCACCGCGGATGGTCCATGTCTACACCAAGTAACATCCTTCACTGCTAAAAAATGCCCACTTTCGCTACTACTCGTACTGATGACGTCACCAATGACGTCACAGATGCTGTGGATATCCCTCAAATTGGGGTCTACACCCCGAGAGCTACAACATGACACCTCCCATGACGCATTCGGACCAAGGATGGTCCATCTCTACACCAAATACCATCCTTCACTGCCCCAAAACGCTCACTTTCGCTACTACTCGTACTGATGACGTCACAGATGCTGTGAACAGCTCCCTGGGGGTAGAGTGTGCTAAAAATAGATCACCAGCTAGCGTGCTATAAAAGGGAAGCGGCCTGGCCGTTTCATCAGACACTCTGTCAACCACCAAGATGTTCACTTGCACAACTTGCCAGAAGCAGTTTACTCGTCTAGATAATTTACGACGCCACGAGGCCTCCACCCACAACGATGGACTGTATACTTGTATAACCTGCGCACGGTCATTTAATCGGGAAGATGCTTTACTGCGCCACGAACGTTCAATTCATGGGCCACCCAAGCGTTCATGCGAGGATTGTGGTCAACTCTTCAAACGACGCAGTCAGTTGCTGCGACACCAACGTTTGATTCATGCCCCGGTACAGAGTCATACGCCTGACAACATCGAACATTTTCTGGACGATTCCACCAAGATGTTCACTTGCACAACTTGTCAGAAGCAGTTTACTCGTCTAGATAATTTTCGACGCCACGAGGCCTCCACCCACAACGATGCACGATATACTTGTATAACCTGCGCAGGGTCATTTAATCGGGAGGATCAGTTACTGCGCCACGAACATTCAATTCATGGGCCACGCAAGCGTCCATGCGAGGATTGTGGTCAACGCTTCAAACGACGCAGTCAGTTGCTGCGACACCAACGGTTGATTCATGCCCGGTACCAGGGCATGAGCGACAACTTCCTACTGAAGAGGAGCCGCGGAAGGTCAGACCCAAGATAAGCCCGGGGAGACGAACGCCACTGGTGATGCGATGAAGGACAGCCCGCCTATACCCACAGTTCAGAAGAGCCTGGATATCGAGCCGGACCCCAGCGCTACGGTTTCGAGTCATACGCCTGACAACATCGAACATTTTCTGGGCGATCTCTTACAGGACAACCATCCAGTGAGTGACATCGATCGGCGCCATTGGTCCATGACACGGCACTGTTTCCACCCTCATGGCCCTATTCAAGATATTTACAATTTTCCACTGACCAACCGCACCTGTCTACGCAGCTACGTGGAAGGCATCTTCAAAGATCAAACTACGGCCTTCAAATTGAATGTCGCTTTCGGATACATCTTACGTCACAAAAAGACGGGCCAGTTACGGTATTATTATCCCGGCAATAATATCTATGTGTCTGACCAGCCGTTCACCATCATTAACCGGAGGTCACTAGAGACGATGCTAGAGATACTGGACACCGTGGAACCCTTGAGATGGGCACATCGTCAACGCCCCAACATACAATGGGTGGTAGAGAGGGTAACCAATGTCACGTTTTTCCTTACCAAGCTGACCGACCACCGCCAACGGTTGAATGCGTCACCCGCGCACTGATGAATACCATAACATGCCGCACATACTCTCTATGTCTACATGCTGATCGTTGACTTGAGCTCAGTAAACACTTGTACCTAATGTAACGGTGCGTTAAATAATAAAACATGGTGTTTGATATTTCAATTTGTTTTGCTGTGAACATACTAAACATACCCAGGGCGGCTCCCCCAGCCTGGGTATGATGTAACATTGGGGATAATAAACTATATAAATATTGCTGAACTTGTTGTTATTCACGACAACCGCTATCCGATTGTATAATACAGAATATATAATTAGTCTAGCCCCCATATCTAGCCTTCACATGGATACCTCACTCGACCCGATAGGCCCATGAGGGGCTCGGCTAGACCCCCAAAACGTCTATTTCCATACTACGGCCAGGCTGCGCATGCGCAGAATGACGATATTTCAATCCCACACCCACGCCATCATAGGCTCCCTGACATAGGCTTCACATGGATACATCACACGACCCATTCGAACCGTGAATAGCCCATCTCTAACCCAAACACACACCCACATACCCCCCAAAATGCCTGCTTTCTATACTACGGGCCAGTCTGCGCATGCGCAGACTATTGAACACGGACGAACCATTAGTGTAGTCAAGTGCTCCTCCACGAGAGCTTCAAAATAAGACCTCATTCGACCCCATTGGACCATTAGGGACTCACCTAGACTCCAACATGTCCACCCCGTATGGCCCTATACACCCAATAGCCATGCAGTATAGGCCTATGGGCCTACCCAGGCCTCGGTGACATTTTTCAAAAATTTCACCGATTCGCTCCGCAACACTTCCTATCGTGTTCTAAATGACGAGACGAGTAAAACGAGACCCCACAACCCTACCGCAAATGTATAGAAGTACGTTTCCCAGGGGGACAAACATTGATCCTATACCCTCAGTATGGGACTATATGAGGCTATATCGTACTTTTTTCAAAAATTTCACCGATTCGCACGGGGACACTTCCTATCATGTTCTAAATGACGAGACGAGTAAAACGAGACCCCACAACCCTACCGCAAATGTATAGAAGTACGTTTCCCAGGGGGATAAACATTGAACCTATACCCCAGTATGGGACTATATGGGGCTCGGTGACTTTTTTCAAAAATTTCACCGATTCGCACGGGGACACTTCCTATCATGTTCTAAATGACGAGACGAGTAACACGAGACCCCACAACCTATACCGCAAATGTGGAGAAGTACGTTGCCCAGGATGGTCCTATACCTCCCATACCCCATATAGGCATTTTCCCGTAATTTAGAATAAAGTCCGTGTTCCGTATTTTTTCAGGAAAATTTTTACATACACCCACCCTGGAACTAGGGGGAGATAACTCTATTGATAGGCAAGCCCTGTTAAGCTCGGCGACCTATATACCCCCCATACCCCATATAGGCATTTTCCCGGATTTTTCGATAAAGTCCGTGTTCCGTATTTTTTTTTCAGGAAAATTTTTACATGCACCCACCCCATTGACTGGATGCCCCTTCACCTAGGCTTCACATGGATACCTCATACAACTCCATTGGACCATTAGTGGCTTCCCTAGCTCCAAAACGTCTAGCGGGACCCATACAGGGTCCGGTTTTCGACACTAGGTGACCACATCCCGACGAAATGGCCAGTTTTCGACACCAGATGTGCCGCCATCTTCAACACACGTGCCGCCATCTTGGATATGGCCCATAATGCACCGGGTCAAAATACTCGCTTCTGATTGGCTGAGAGCTCTGTGACGGATTTGAAATACTCGCTTCTGATTGGACGAGAGCTCGGCATTGCGTCTGCGCATGCGCAGAATGATATTCCTACCGCACACACAACCCATCAGATGCCCCGAATGCTTCACATGGATACCTCATACAACTCCATCGGCCCATTAGGGACTGCCCTAGCTCCCAAAACGTCTAATTTCATACACTTGGGCCACCGCGCATGCGCAGAATGCCCATATTTCAGCCCCACACCCAGCCCATGAGATGCCCCCTCACATAGGCTTCACTTTGATACCTCACTCGACCCCATTGGACCATTAGTGGCTCCCCTACATCCCAAAACGTCTATTTTCATACCCTTGGGCCACCGCGCATGCGCAGAATGCCGATATTTCAACCCCACACCCAGCCCATTAGATGCCCCTTCACGAATGCTTCACTTTGATACCTCACTCGACCCCATTGGACCCTCTTCCGCTGGGATAATATGTTTTTATCCGTCTACCCCAGCAGACTGGTGATAGGATTCGTATCGTCCAAAGCCGTCGCCGGGGATTATAAAAAGAACCCCCTAAACTTTCAACACTTCAAACTGGCCAATCTCTCGGTGAATATTGACGGCGTAACGACTCCGGAGACAAGGCAATGTACGTCTGGAAGCGACCTTCGACGAACCATTACCGGAAAATGTGAGCTGTATCGCCTATGCCGAATTCC